>JAOTQJ010190145.1:0-16174 GCA_025642045.1 Solanum sejunctum
TCATATGCAAACTTTTCCTCAATTCCAACCCCAAATTCAAAATTCACAATTCAAACTAACAACCAACCCTTTTATCAAGTTTTACCTTCAATTCAACATATCGCTAACACCCCCCATAATCTTTAATTAACATAAATGAAGCTAGAAATTAACATACCTTTCAAGTCCCTTACTAGACCCAAATCTTCTTATCCATCGAATCAAGCACTTCTTTGACCAACAAACATCACCACGCCACTTTGGAGACCCAATATACCAAGCTTGAAGTGTCAAATAATCGAAAACTCGAAAAAATGCAATTCTTTTTATTACTGTAGCAAGCCAAGAGCTTGCTTTCATTTCTCTCAATTTTTTTCTAAGTGCAGAAATCTCTCTTTTACAAGAGATGAGCTCACACATATATATAGGCACAAGTCCCCCACATGGACCAATCAAAAAATGCCACACACATAACCCCACAATTATTTAATCTTAAGTACTAAACTTAGAATAAAATTTATATTTGGTCCCAAACTTTACCAAATCGAACCAATTAAGGACTTACAGGTTCTAACTTACGGGGTCCAATAGATTCATGGTCATTTTTAGATAGAATTTAGTGATTCCAAGCACTATTTGTGGGATGTTTTCTGAGAACATGGTAATGTGATCATAAAGTATTGAAAACTCTCCAATTGGGGTAATTTTTTTATCACAATCCAATCCTAGGGCCTAGACATGACACGACGCAAGGGAACACAAAGGGGCCCCAAGCAAGCCTCTTAAAACATCATTATATATCCTTGGTCGCGGATGCAATAATAAAAGCATCAAGAGATAATAAAGTGGGACAACTGGGGCTAAGGGAAAGCACTTTCATATCATAGAAATCAAGAACAATAGAGTCAAGGCTCTTAGCATAGATACATAACATGTCCAACAACACCTCTAATACATAGATAAGAGCAGAGGCCAAGACAAACCAACCGGTCTCACCCTTATAATCAATATAAAACATAAGGAGGAATGCTTAAATACATAATAAGAGCAACATAGACTAAGGTCTACACCTAGCTTGAGTAGTATAGAACTAGACACGTGGAGGAGGAGGAGGATCAACTTGGGTACCGGTTCGTACATTGTGATATCATGTATGCAATATTATGTTTTAGTACATTTGAATGTACTAAGTATATAGGATGCAAAGCAATAAGTGATAAGTACCATAGTCAAAATGCATAACAATAGGCAATAGGCATATAACAATATGACATGTATGATAAATGCATAAGTAAAACATGCTTAAGTACTCATGCTCATAAAGGATATCATATATGTAGAAGAGACCAAGCTAGATTTTTAAGGTACAAAATCCCTTGGTTGGTTGATGATGGTTTTACCCCATCATTCTGGTGTTGTGGTACAAGCTCTACACCTGGTTGATGATAACTACACCTTATCACCATAGTGAAAAAGTACAAACCCCTCACATGGTTGATGCGTAAAACCTCCACCTCGGTTGATGAGTACAAACCCCCACCTTGGTTACCTAGGCTCTTGTCTCCCCGGATGGGGCATGGTCTGATGCAACACTTTATATAGAATATATCATATACATAAGCTCATTTCATCTTTATATAGTCAATCGTATCATATCTCATTCTTTGGACCTTTAACTCCTCAACAAAGCACATCCGGACATTTTATCAAACACTTAAAGGGTGTGTAATG
Source organism: Solanum sejunctum (assembly GCA_025642045.1). NCBI lineage: Eukaryota > Viridiplantae > Streptophyta > Magnoliopsida > Solanales > Solanaceae > Solanum > Solanum sejunctum. Next base: position 1,711 of record JAOTQJ010190145.1, read on the forward strand.
CTAATATAAAACCATGAAATGTATAGATGAAATCATGCAAGAAAATTCATTATAAAACCATCAATCAACACCTTGCAACACCCTCAAGAAATTACAATAAATCAAAGATTTATATCTCAAAACATAGCAAAATAGTGATAATTTCATATAGCTTTAACATAGTATGCAGTGAATTTCATAACGAGTAAGACCATTTGTAAATTGACTTTAAATCATACAATTTAAGTAAAAGGAGACTTGGGTATCATTGGTGAAAGGAAACCTTGAAATAAACCAACATACCTTAACTTAGAGATGAACTTGGTGAAAATTAGAGATGTAGACTTGAAGCTTGAAGAAGAACCTTGAAGGAAAACTTTAGTCCGGATGAGGGTTTGAGACTTTAATTTGGGAGTGAAAATATGATTCAATTTGGGAGTGAAAATATGACTAAGTGTTTGAGTGGGTATAGGGGAATGTTTAGGATGATATGAGGGTGAAATATGGCTAAGTATAGATAAAAACATGTTTGGGAACACTTAGGCCCAAGAACTAAAATCGTTGGACTGAGATAGAAATCACTGGCAATAAAAGACACAGGTCCACTCTAGTCCGCAATGTGGACCTATCGCTGAGGCCAAATTAACACATGTCCACGATAACTGCGCTTTGTGGCACTATTGCAGATCAATTCTAGATAACAAAATTTATGAAAAATGAAATTGCTATTTGTATGCTCTTAAATCGAGGTTAGACCCTTTACCTCTTAATTTTGACCCCCTAAACAAGAATATGAAGTCCGATTTTAGATATCTTGTGCAAATTTTGAGACATATAGAATTTAAAATTTTAGGCATTCTGAGGCACATGTCGGTCCCTTTTTGGGATCATTCCATTTTTGAGTTTTAATTGCTTTCTTTGAAGTTCTTGTTATGCCAGGGAGGGGTACCCTTGACGTGGAAGAATCATTTCTGATTCCCCAATAGAACCACTTAGTCTTATAATTACATCGTACTTGAAAATGTAAGAAATACTCAATGAAAACATCAACTAGATAAATAAATATAACTCTCATAAAATAATCTCCAATGATCAAGTTTGGAAAAGTAAAAGAAATCATCAACCTTTACTCAATGCCTATGAAGCCTCTACCTCTAACATCTAGATGGTACCATGAAATTCCATGGCTACCCAACTCTTAGAAAATAGTAATAACCAATAAAATATGAAAGCTAAGACTCTTCAAATAGCGAAAAGGCTCAACAACTCTAGATGCAAGGAACTGAACCTCAATGGTACACCTATGGAAGTCTTCTATAACCTATATCTGCATCATAAATGATGCAGGCCCAAATAGGCATCAGTACATGGAATATATTGACATATAAAATAACTCAAGGAAATAGATAACGCTTAAACTCAACATCAATCTACTCAGCTCAGGACTCAACTCGTCAACTTATGATTCGACTTAGTGATTATGCAAGTTTAAGGTATTGAAATTATGCTTTAAATTAGACTCAATGTTTTATGCAACTTAGTATTATAATATAATATGCTTAGTCAAGTATTGCTTGGAAGTTTCTTTAACTCATACGGTCATTCATTCTCATGTCAGACATACTCATCACACAGATATTAAGGTGCTCATCTCATATGCATGCAAGAATAAGAATATGTATATACATCATCATACTAAATCATACCTAATTTTCTAAACTCAGGCAATCACAGTCGTAGTCTTAATATGATCTATGCAACAAGGTCAAATAAAATGATGTGATTTAGAGTTCATAGTAATGTATGCCAATTTATATATAATTTCATAGAACCAATATGTAACTCATCAATTGAACTTATTCATATAAACTCAAATAAATGCAACTAAATCAAAGATTTGAATAATGAGATCTTCACTAAACTTGTATGCATGAAATCAACTAAGTAAAGGAAGGGGCACTAGATGAACTCATTCCTATGCTTTTAGGAAGCCTTACATAACTGGAAATTTGAAGAAAAGTCAATTCACTGTCGATCCTCATGTTTGAACTTGAAACCCCCATATTTCTCCCTTCTCTGGTGCTCTCAAGAATTCCTAAGTGTGTATAAAGGGGTAATATACTTAGGGTTATGATAAATAACTTAAATTAAGTCTAAAAAATCATGTGATTTAATTATAAGGGATAGGAAATTAAAAAATACCCCTCTTAAAATCTACCAATAGGAACCAGAGACCCCGTCTATGAGCCATGTTTCCACATACGGGCCACAGATAGCCTCTCATAGGTGAGGGTGTCTAAGAATTTGGTTGATGGAAATTGATAAGGATCTTATGAAACCTCTTTTACTATCCATAGTTTGGTTTATGGTCCATCTAACAACTCGTAACTCTAGATCCTGAAAAGTTGATTTTTGAACCGACAAGCTATGAAACCTAATCTATAGGCCATGGATTAGTATACGGGTCATATGTTGTCTCATGCATGGGCTTTAGACTTAGAAAAATTTCACCATGTCACCTAGTATCTATGAGACCTCATGTACAATTCGTAGATCACTCTACAGGTCGTAGATATCCCTCGTGATTTTTCGTCCAATTAAGTTTTTCTCGATTGATTTTCTCAATTTTTCCTGTGCATCTACTCAGACTAGGTGGAAAGAATTAGGGGTGTTACATTATCTCCCCATTGGATCATTCATCCCTGAATAAAGAGAAATCAAGGAGACTTAGTTAAGGCATGATACTCATTATGGACTCTAATAATCAAACAACTCTCAACTTAGTTATGCAATAAATAAATAGAGCAGTTAAGAAAGTTAGGTATCTAAACGACTAACAAATCATTTCAATCATCACTCGGACTCGAGGATACTTCAGCCAGTCAAGCTCAATATAGAGAAAAACTTAGGAATTAGGAAAGAATCAATACCATCAACTCTCTCATCATTAGAACTTGGAAACAAAATTTGAATAGAATCTACTCATAGCTCAATATTTCATTTACTCCAATACTCTTAAGAGACACAACCAAATGTGGGTCTCCCAAACACTTCTTAAGAATAGAAATATGGAAGATTAACTGGATGGTCACTAACTCTGGTGGTAGCTCCAACTCATAAGCTACATCACCAACTCTCTTTATAATATGATAAGGGATAATATACTCAGACCTAACTTCCCTTTCTTATCAAATTTCATCACACCCTACATCCATAACACTTTCAAATAAACCCAATTGTTGACCTCAAACTCTAAGTCTCTCCTTCTTATATCAGTGTAGGATTTCTATCAACTTTGTGCAGCTTTCAATCTTTCTCAAGTGATCTTTAATTTCTCCATAGATTTTTGAACCAAGTCTTGTCCAATTTACTATACTTCACCCATTTTGAACTAGCAAATCGATAATCTATATCTTCTCCCATAAAATGCCTCGTATGGGGCCATCTAAATACTCTAATCGTAGTTGTTATTGTAGGCAAACTTAATCAGGCGCAAGTGGTTATCATAATTACCTTTGAAATCAATGATATAGGACTTGAAAATATCCTCCAAGGTTTGAAATATGTGTTCTACTTGGCCATCAGTCTGTAGCCAGAATGCGGTGCTGAGATTCACCTTCGAACATAAACCCTTCTGCAAGGATCTCCAAAATTGAGTGGTGAACTGGGATCCTATGTCTGAAATAATAGACAAAGGGACTCCATGTAGTCTAAAAATCTCCTCTATATATAGTTAGGCATAATCCTCTACAGTGTTGGTCATTTTATAGACAAGAAGTGCGCAGATTTTGTCATCCAATCAACTATCACCCAAATCAAATCATTTTCACTGCGAGACATTGGTAAGCTTGTGATGAAGTCCATATCGATCATGTTCTATTGCTACTCTAGGATCTCAAAGATCTGAGCTTCTTTATATGGTTGTTAGTGCTCAACTTTAATTTGTTGGCAATTTAGGTATTTAGATACAAACTTTGCAATATCTCTCTTCATTTCATTCCACTAGTAAAACTCACTCAAATCATGGTACATCTTCGTTGCGCCTAGATAGATAGAATATTTGATATTATGGGCTTCTGCTATGATCCTTCTTTGGATATCGTCAACACCTAGAACACATAATCTTCCTTGGTACCTCCATACTCTATCTCCCCCTTTGGCGAAAGCCATTACTTTCTGCTTATGCATATCTACCTTAAATTGCAGAAGGATAGGGTCTTGATCTTGATTCTCCTTCACTTCCACTACTAGTGAAGATGCATATCCATTGTGCACAAGAACTATATGTTCACCAAATTCAACCAGTTGAACTACAAATCGTGCTAGTCTGTGAACCTCTTTAGCTCCTTTTCTTCTCCTCCACATGACCAGTGCTTCCCATAGATAACCTACTAAGAGCATCAGCAACTATGTTAGCTTTACCTAGGTGCTAGAGGATGCTCATGTCATAGTCAAGTAACTCAAGCCATCTCTATCTCAAGTTAAGCTTTTTATGGATAAAGACATATTGTAGGGTCTTATAGTCTGTGAAGACATCGACATGTTTTCTATATAAGTAGTGGCACCATATCTTCAGAGGAAACACCATTTATGCCAATTCTATGTCCTGGGTGGGATAATTCCTCTCATGAACCTTATGTTTTCTCAAAGCATAGGCAATAACTTTACCCTTCTACGTCAACACACATCCCAATCCCACTCTTGAAGCATCACAGTAGATGAAAAATCCATCCATTCTGTCAGGCAAGGTCAACAACGGGCCATACTCAACATTGTCTTCAACTTTTGGAAACTCCTCTCACACTCATCCGACCATTGGAACTTGACCTTCTTCTAAATCAGCCTAGTCAATGACACGAATATGGAAGAGAATCTATCAACAAACCTGTGGTAGTAGCCAGCCAAACACAAGAAGCTTCATATGTCGGTCTGGGGAGGTTGGGCCAATTCTTGGCTGACTCATTCTTTTGAGTATACACTCATATGTTATTGCCCGAAACTATACAGCCTAAGAATGCCACAAATTCGAGCAAAACTCTCGCTTTGAGAACTTGGCATGTAACTCATTATCCTTGAGTGAAACAATTATATCAAAGTTAACAATTTCCAAATCTATAAAATTAGAAAGAATATCCTTATGATGGATGGACATTATGGAATCCCTATTGATCCTCTCAGCTACGATAGGCTTACTAACAGTTGTAGAAATATAAAATGGCTCAAGCAAGCACTTAGGAAGAATCTTAAATCTACTAGCCACGTATGGTGTCATGAATAAAAGAGTTGTACTTAGATCAAGTAATGCATAACAATCAATAGTAAATAGTGGAAGCATGCCCATTAGAACATCTAGTGCATCCTCTTAGTCCTAGAGGTTCCTTATTACATACATACAAGTTGTCCTACAGCTTTCCCCTGGTGCAACACCTCTCTAATTACCTTTTGCTGGTGGTTAGTAGATGAAGACCAAGACTTATTACCCTATACTTGACATTCTCTCTAACTATGGCCCATTTGGCCATACTTATAGCAATCGTTCCCTCTCTCTTTGTATTCTCTCGAATGCATCCTACCATATTTCCCATAAGGTGGCTTCCTTTTTCAGCGAAGGGTCACACTGATTTAAGATCCCTGTGCTTTGAAGTTCTATTGACCTTAGGACTTTTGATCATACACGCAGCTCTAGGCTAGTGCACTCTCTGAGTATGGTGCATAATGTAAATATTTCTTTTAGAAGTAGGACTTATCTCCCTTACTTTGCTTAGGCTGATTAGACTCAGTCCCTGCTGACTTGGTCTTCTTACTTAGTTGATCCTATCTATCTTTCTTCTTATTCTCCTCAAGTTGTTGTGCACAGACCATGACCCTAGAAATATCTATACTTGGAATTTGCATGGTTGCCTTGCACTCCTTCTTCATATGTTTACCCAAGCCAGATATGAACTTTCTCATTCTCGCCCTCATGCCATGGACTATCTCTGGAGTATAGCTAGATAGCTGGATAAACTTGAAGTTATATTCTTTGACGGTCATCTCTTTCTATTTCAATATCATAAACTCCTCAATCTGTGACTCCCTCAGCTCTTAGTGAAAGAAGTGATCAAGTAAGACACTCTAGAATTCACACTACACAGTAGGCTCAACATCCTCACATCAACCTTATGCCCATTGATTAAACCAAATGTTGGTCATATCTTTCAATTGATAAGCAGCAAGCTTAACTCCCTCAGTCTTAGTTACATGCATGGCATTCAGGACTTTCCACATCTCGTGAATGAAATTATGAGGGTCTTCCTATACCTTTGACCCTGTGGGTTCATCCTTAGATAGTCCCTAAAGCTGTTTGCAACAGTTAGCTCCTGGGAGCTAGAACTAGGAGCCTAGGAACTCCAGTTCCCACTCTAAGCAGCTACCAGTTGGGTGAGCATAGTGCTAGCTCCTATGAAGTCAGCCTCTATGGTAGGAGTAGGTGGAGCAGTAGGTGCCCGTAGATCACTAGTGGCTCTAGCTGGTCAACCTCAACCCCTTGTTTTCATCTGACAAGGCACCACTAGGGTTGGATTCTCAATATTGTCAACTGGGTACTTCTTTATGTGATGGTACATTTAGGAGGCATGATCTTCAAATGCATAATGCTCGAGGTATAAAGCAGGTTTGCAGAGTTTCAACTATATCATACGAACTTAGAATACAAGGAAGTGTAATATTTCCTAATATCCTTTAGCCTCCTACTTATAAAGTGTGGTCCACAACACACCCATAAACAAATCTTTTCTAGATACGACTTCATAGACTTTTTACGACACTTGAACTTTGTGCTCTAATACAAAGTTTGTCATGCCCCCAGAGGGTACCTTGGCATAGCTGACACTTAAAGAACTAGTATTTCTAATTCCGCAAGAGAAAGACCAAGCCTCATCATCATATCATACTCGACAATAGAAGAAATACTAAAAGAAAATATTAAATAAATAAATAAATAAATAAAACTCTAATAAAATAATCACCAATGATCAAGTTTGGAAAAGCAAAAGAAATAATCAACATCTACTCAACATTTATGAAACCTCAACCTCTAACATCTAGATTGTACCATGATAGGCCATGGCTACCCAATTATATGAAAATAGCAATAACTAATAAGATGTGAAAAGTAAGACTCCTCCGGATAGCAAGGAGGGCTCACCAACTTTAAATGCAAGGAACTGAAGCTCAATGGTGCACCAACTGAAGTCCGCTATCATTTGTATCTAGATCATTAATGATACAGGCCCAAATATATGTTAGTACATGTAATATACTATATGTAAAATAGCTTAAGTAAACAGATAAGGCTCAGACTCAGATCAATCGACTCAACTCAAGATTCAACACATCAACTCATGATTTGACTCAATAATTATGCATGTTTAAGGTTTTAAAATCATGTTTTAAATTAGACTCAATGTTTTATGAAACTTAGTATTAATAATATGATTAATCAAATGATGATTCGATATTTCTCTAATCGACAGAACTCCTACTACCATGAGTTTGGTGATGCACAATGATGTTAACATTGTTGCCATGCCCATCCTAAACTTTCAACGGTAAAGGATGTCAACTTCTCTGTCTCTTGGATCCAAAGATAATGTCGGTCATTTGGGATATGAACCACCATAGTTAACTACATAACTATCTTATGCTCACAACATAGTTTTGATTCATGTCAAACAACTTAACTCAATGTCACAATAGCTCATATTTCAAATTATCACTCATGCATACAAATCAAGACTCTGACTCTTATCATGCATGACTCCGACTCATAGCGTTATTCATTCTCATGCCAGAATACTCATCACACAGACTTGTAAAGTTCTCATCTTATGCACATGCAACAATAAGAATATGTATATATAGCCTCATATTCAATCATGCTCAATTTACTCAACTCAGATAATCAAAGTCCTAGTCTTAATCTGATAAATGTAACAAGGTCAACTAGAATGATTCAAGAAGAATGCCCGACTTAACAGTTTCACTCCTCTCCTACACTTAATGACATAGTTATTCCATTTTAGTTATACTTAGTCTTACTCAATTTGATGCTCTGTACTCCTCCCAAGACTCAATGCTCATAGGATAATCGCTCTTAATCAACTATTCGTAATGGACATTTGTCAACTCAATTCATCCCATCAACTATCAACTCATTGGTTACATTCTTTTAAGGTTAAGCTCTTGACTCATAGAGACTCTATCATCCATTATTCTAACTTATAACATTCAAGAAGACAAAAGTAGAGTTAAAGCATTTAGGGATTCCATGGACTCTTTAGTCTCAACTTATACTCATACATACTCATTTAAATGAAATATGAAAAAGTAATAAAAATTCATCTTAGGTTTCATGTAGTATCGCAAAATCATCTATTTCAAATATTCAATTCATAAAAATAGTAATTCACGCAAGATTATGTTGAAAATACATTAGAATTTAAGAAAAAAACGTTCAAGAAACATTCATGGGAGACTTAATTCACTCATAACTCGATAATTAAGGTTATGGGTCATATGGAAGAACATAATCCATGTTTTGGTTAGGCTTACATACCGGGAAATTTTGAATCTTGAACTAGCTTGGAAATACTCACAAGGTTATCTTCAAACCTAGCCATTTTCTCCCTTGAAACCTTGCTCTAAGTTGGAGAGGGTATTTTAGCATAAAAAGGTTGAACCGACATGTTTAGGGATTTATTTAGGTGTAAAAATGTCAGGTTTAGACTTTGAAAATATAGGAAAATACAGAAATAACCTTTCTTATGAAGCTTTCACAAGTCATCTATGGGATAGAGACCCTTGCATAAACTTTTGGGAAAATTTTGGCATCTCTGGATCAATTCCATAAGCCCAATCTATGGCCCATAAAAGTTTCTACGACATATAGATTATCACGTAAAGTCTAGGACCAAAAAATAGATATTTAGAAAGTTTTTTCCATGAGTTAGCATACGGGCCGTACTTTAATACATCGCCCATAGAAGGTTTCATATTTCATCTCTGTTTTGGCAATCTTCACTAAATACGGTCATAACTTTTGACTTCGAACACCATATGAGATGAAATTAATTACATTGGAAAGATAAGTCAAAGACCTTTTATTCTATAGATCATAGGATACCTAATTCCTTGAATGCTAAGTGTTATAATAATTTAAAGCTGACTCTTGTATAATTTAACACTAGAAAGTCAATTTATAGAAAAGTTTTGAACTCGGCTACGTACTAGAGGTCTCTTATGACCCTAATCCACTTACCACATATAAGAATGATCCTTAAAACATAGGTGTATGGAAGAATGGAGTTATCAGGGTCACATTTGTGTAGGATCCCCCTAACAGTGTCAAGTTCCATGGGTAACACCCAGCAAAAATTGTCAAAATCGTCCATTTCCTTTTCCTTTGCCCATAAACTCTAGCAAGTGTCTTTAGGTGTCACCGGGAGAACTAGGACTCTTGATGGGCTCATTCAATATCTACTCATATGATTTTCAAGAAATTGCTATTGGATCCCATGGAAGTGCTAGATTATATGGGCTAACACCTATAAAAGTTGTCAAAATTGTAATTTTCCTATTCCTTGGCCCATAAAATCCTACCAGACATCCTCCGACACTACTGGGCCACCTGGACTATTAGTAGGCTCATTATAGAATGACTTGTATGATGTTTTAGGAATGCTATGGTGGAGCCCCCGCAGCACCAGTGAATGCCCCAAAAATGTGCCCAAAATGTGCCTCGAAAATGCCCATAATCGTAATTTTCATATATCTCAAATACCATGCATGATATCAAAAATCTGACTTCATATTTTTGATTAGTGGAAAGAATTAAGTGGGTAATAGGTATAACCCCAATTTTATAGGACCCGTAGCAAAATTTTATTTTTGCAATTTTTCAGTTTCCAATAGCACTTCACGTTGCTAATTTCCTATTTTGATCTAAGGCTTTGGAGGCTTGGGCCTAAGCCTTACTATGCGTAAAAATAGATATACTTCCCCAAACCCTCTCTAACACTTAGCCAAATATTTCATCCAAAATCAAGTGTTCCAAACTCATTCTGTATCTCAAGAAATTCAAGTTTCAAGTTCTCATTCAAATCTTAATCAAGGAAATCTCCAAAATTGTGCTATGTGGGTTTCAACCATTGCGTTCCTTCACACATGGTGCCCAACATTCCTTTTTATGCAAATGACATGTTTTCAAGTTGATTTATTTACTGGTACCTCTTATGATGAATTTGGCTATAAACAATATTAGGGTTTTATCAAAATTTTGTTCAAATATGCATGTTTTGAGCTATAAATCCATGATCTATTATGAGTTTTGAAGAAGGTCTTTAATGTATCTTTCTTGAGGGCATTACCAAGTGTTGGTGGGTTGATTTACATTAAGTTTTCTCACATAAATTCACTCTTGAATTTTATGATTTTGAACTAGCATTACATACTGCCAAGTGTTTGATAAAATTTCTTGTTAAGGATTCTTGAGTTATTGATGTTCTATTGCATAAAATTATGATCCAAGTGACTTTATGAGTATGAAAGGAATGTATATATATGTTGAATTCATGAAAAGTGTCTACGATGTTGCAAGTTGAACCCTTTGTTGAGGTGGTTTCATGCCTCAATCACCTTGTTGAGAGGTTGCCATATCTCAATCACCTTAACGGAGGGGTGCCAAGCCTTGATTACCTTATTGAGGAGGTATCAAGACTCAATCACCTTTTTGAGGGGGTGTCAAGCATAGGATGTATTGTTCAGAGTATACTAAGCATCAATCATCTTGTCGGGGGATGGTATGCCTGTACTACCAATTGAGAGGTATAGACCTCAATCACCTTTCAACAGTGTGGTATGACATGGAGTTTAAGTAATAGTTTTCTTGGTCTATGATGATGGTCTCTTTCTACACATGTAAATGTTCCATATAAGCATGTTCTACTTCAGGCATTGATCATGCTTGCCATGTTGCTAATATACTTTCTCTTGCTTATGATTATGTATTTTTAATATGTTTCCTATCTCTTGTTGCATTTCATCCTACATACTTAGTATGTTTAAACATACTAATGCATAATCTATACCTACATGATGTTACCATGTAGGAACTAGAGGCCCTCATGATAATCGTCCTCGTGGCTAGTTCATCATCTTAAAGATAAGCTATTGGTGCATCCTTAAGTTTGGGGGCACTAGCTTTGCACTCTTACCTATGTTATTTTCTTATGTTTAGCTGTTGATACTAAAACGGTGAGCCCGAAAAGTTCTCTTGTTCCTCGCCTAATCTATGTTAGAGGTGTTGTTGAACAAGTGATGTAATTATGCTTGAGCTTTGACTCTTTTGATGATTTATGCTATTAAAGACTTCCCTTACTCTCTTATCATTGTTTATACATTCTTATTGTTGTTTTATTTCTTTCAGAACCAAGGATGTGTAAATGATATGCTAAAAGGCATATGGTTATGAAGTGCACCACAACTATGTGTAAGAGGCTATAAGGCATTTTACTAAATGTTTCCCTTCTTCTTGATCTATGTCGTGCGATAGAGTTATGTCCTCTAAGGATTATTTCTTGTTTTAATCATTGAGTTTTAGAACATATCTCAAGCTACCCAAGGTGGTGAATAAGGAGGTGATCATCCCTCACTTGAGGGTCAATTCTCCAATAGTGACATGTCAAATACGAGGTTCACAATGCCCTATGGCTATTGGCCAAGGCAGTGATCCTTCAACTCAATCAAGAAGTGGGTGTTCCCAAGACTAAAAGGGATAAAAGTAGGGAGAGTAAGGTTATAAAGGCTGGAGTTGTTGGTGCCTCACCTTCTACTAGACTACCAGTGCCTAAATACGAAAAGAAATGGATCCATTTTCCCACTTGTCAAGAGTGTACCAAGAAACATCAAGGGAGGTATTTGGCAGAAATTGAGAAATACTTCAAGTGTTGTGGTAGTGGTCATAAGATGAGAAATTGCCCGATAGCCTCAAAGGGAGAAAGAAGGAGAATTCAAGTTGAGTGTAGGCTTCCATATGCCAAGCTCGGCAACAATGGTGGGATGACTTTACCTTGATGCCCAAAATATGGGAGAAGTCATAATGGCACATGTAAGAGAAACATAGGTACATGCTTTCGATGTGAAAAGATGGGCCATAAATATTGTAGTTGTCCATATGTTCAACGGAAAAGCGAGGGTATTAGTACTCAAGATTCCTTAAAATGTCACAAGTGTGGTAAAGGCCATAGTGGCCTATGTTTGAAGAAATCCAATGCTTGTTTTGGTTTTGGTGAATTGGGACACAATATTAGTGCTTGTCCTCATGCTCTTCAAGGGAGACAAGAGGTGGATAAGGTGCCCAATATAGTCATTAGTATATTAAAAAGTTTTTTATTTTGATGTGTATGCTTTGATAGGCCCGGGTGCTACTATTTTTTTTTGTTACTCCTTTTGCTGCCAAAACGTTTCATGTTAAACCTGAATTGTTGTGAGAGCATATGAAGTGTCTACTCCCGTTAGTGCATCCATTGTTGCTAGAAGGGTCTATAGAAACTGTCCCATTTTCATTTTGCATAAAATATTGCCTTGTGATTTTGTTGACTTAGATATGGTCGATTTTGACGTCTTCTTGCGATAGATTGGTTACATGCATATTGTGCCTCTATTGATTGTAGAGCCTGTAGGGTCAAATTCCAATTCCCTAACGAACCCGTCCTTGAGTGAGAGAGTCATGATGTGGTGGTCAAGGGTAGATTTATTTCATTCATTAAAGTCCAAAAGTTGATATCTAAGGGGTGTCTTTATCATCTTGTGAGAGTCAGGGATGTTGAGTCCAAAGTCCTTCCTATAGAGTCAGTTTCGGTGGTTATTGAATTTCTTGATATCTTTCCTAGTGAGCTTCCCTGTGTTCCTCCCGAAAGGAAAATAGATTTTACCATAGACCTCCTTCCCAATACTTAACTCATTTCTATTCCCCCTTATCGTACAACCCCGATGAAGTTGAAAGAGTTGAAAGAGCAATTAAGGAATTTGTTGGTGAAGGGTTTTATTAGGCCTAGCCAATCAACTGGGAGTGCACCGATCTTGTTTGTGAAGAAGAAGGATGGTACTCTTTCGGTGTGCATTGACTACCAAATTAATAGGGTCACCATAGAGAATAAGTATCCTCTACTAGGGATTAATGATCTTTTTGACCATCTTCAAGGGTCTAGTCACTTCTCTAAGATTGATCTTTGGTCCGAGTATCACCAATTGAAAGTGAGGGAGTGTGGCATTCTCAAAATGACCTTACGAACTAGGTGTAGGTACATGAGTTTGTGGTTATATCCTTTAATTTGACTAATGCACCAGCTATCTTCATGAATCTTATGAATAAGGTTTTTAAACCCTACCTTGATTATTTTGTGGTGGTTTTCATCAATGATATCTCAATTTATTCCCATAGTGATGAACATGTGACTCACTTAAGGGTAGTATTACAAATCTTGAGGGAGGAGAAGTTATATACCAAACATGAAAAGTGTAAGTTTTGGTTGAAAGAGGTTTCCTTTCTAGGCCATGTGGTGTCGAGTGATGGTATCAACGTGGATCCTCAGAAGATGGATGTAACTAGAAATTGGCCTAGACCTTTGACTCCATCGGATATTAGAAGCTTCTTGGGCTTTAGCGGGTTATTATCGGAGGTTTTTGAATAGGTTCTCTTCTATTACTTCTCCTAAGTCTAAGTTGACCCAAAAGAAGGCAAAATTTGTGTGGGTTACTGAGTGTAAAAAGAGTTTCCAAAGTTTGAAAAATAAGCTTGTCCCCACTCCTATCTTGTCTCTACTAAAAGGTTTGGAAGGATTTTTGTATATTGTGATGCTTTTGGAATGGACTTGGGTTGTGTTTTGATGCAAAATGGTAAGGTGATAGCTTAAGGTGCACGAACAGAATTATCCTACACATGATCTTGAATTGGTCGCCTTGGTACTTGCTTTGAAAAATTTGGCATCATTATTTGTATGAGGTGCATGTGGATATGTTTACCAATCATAATAGTCTCCAACATGTGTTCACCCAAAAAGATCTCAACTTAAGACAAGGAAGGCGGTTAGAGATTCTTAAGGATTATGATATGAGTGTGCATTATCACCCTAGTAAGGCTAATATTGTGTCTGATGCTTTAAGTAGGGTGTCTTTGGGTAGCCTAGCTCATGTTGATGATGGTGGCAAAGAGGTGACTAAAGAGGTTCATCGGTTTTCTAGATTGCGAGTCAGGTTGGAGGAAGTTGATAATGGTGGAGTAGTGGTGGTTGGTCATTCTAAATCTTCATTGATTGAGGAGGTGAAGGCAAAGCAAGATGTTGACCCTGCCTTAGGAGAGTAGAAGGACTTGGTGAGATATGTAAAGAAGAGGTTTTCTCCCAGGGGAAATGGTGCCCTTAGGTACCAAGGTGGATTGTGTGTGTCT
>JAOTQJ010190155.1:0-21630 GCA_025642045.1 Solanum sejunctum
TTCCTTTTAGATATTACTTATGAGAATTCTCTAAATATGATGTTATTTTAGTTAATTTATTTTAACTTATTAAAATTAAATTTATATTTTATTTAAATTAACTCATAAAAATTCTTTTTAATTTAATATATTATATATAAAGATAATAAGGAGAAACATCTTATTATGTACTAAGATATTTTTTTAAAAAAATTAATACATAAAAAAACGGAACAAATTAAATTATGATTCATTCTAATCCAAATAAAAGGAGAAACATCTTATTATGTACTAAGATATTTTTAAAAAACAATTAATACTAATAAGATATTTTTAAAAAACAATTAATACATAGAAAAACGGAACAAATTAAATTATGATTCATTCTAATCCAAATAAAATTTTAAACTGAATGGAATCTTAATCTATAAAATGGTAATTGTTGGAAACCGCAAATTAGAAATAGGCTACACGTAAGTTCAAAAGAAGCTGGTATTGACACGTCAATCATTTGCCGGAAAATCCCATATCTAAGCTCAAGTTTGATCTTTAAAAATGGTGGAAATTTAAAGCATAGCACCATATCCAATCCAGTAAAATATGTTCCCTTTTCTCAATTTCTGCTTATTCATCTTCTGCAACTTCTTTTCATTATCTTCTTCACAAACCTCCATTTCTGTAACCCCAAAAACCTTATCAAAATCTGGTGATCTTGTTACAATCCAATGGTCTGGTATACCCTCACCGAATAAGCTTGATTGGTTGGGAATTTACTCCCCACCAAATTCGCTCCACGACAATTTTATTGGCTATATTTTCCTTTCTTCTACACCTGAATGGGAGTCTGGGTCGGGCTCCATTTCCATTCCTTTAGTCAATCTTCGATCTGGGTATCAGTTCCGGATCTTCAGATGGACCGAAGCTGAAGTCATACCGGATCTAGTGGATCATGACCATAATCCGTTGCCACAGACGAAGCATCTTCTTGCGGAGTCGGAGGAGATTGGGTTTGAACCCGGTCGGGGTCCCGAACAGGTTCATTTGGCTCTTACGGGTCGTGAGGATGAGATGCGGGTCATGTTTGTTACTCCTGATGGGAAAGAGAGCTATGTGAGGTATGGATTGACCCGGGATGGATTGGGTCAGGTTTTGAAAACTCGGGTCGTGAGATATGAGAGGGAAGACCTGTGTGATGCTCCAGCTAATAGTAGTGTTGGATGGAGAGATCCTGGGTATATACATGATGGAGTTATGCTTAATTTGGAAAAGGGAAAGAAGTATTATTATCAGGTATTATTTAGGTCTTAATTTTTCTTAAAATCTTTGTTAATTAGTTGTTATGAGTCTTACTCTGGGTAACGATAAATACTATGAAATTTTGAGTTATTTTAATTTTAGATGTAGTAATTATCAGTTTCATATGGTATTGTTGAGTGAGCTAAAAGCTGCAAACTGCTATTTCGTTGTACCAGTTGAGGTTAATGCTTCTGTTTCCATTGATGACTTGGTTATTTTTCTCAAAATTTGAAAAATTACAACGACAGTGTAGACCCCACGGGTGTGCATAGACGTTACCTCTACATCAAAGGTGAGTTTAGAGAGGTGGTTTTCGATAGATCACCTGCTCAAGACAAGGGTCTAGAAAAAGACATCATAAAAGTAGAAGAGATAATAGATAGTAACAAAACATGTAATTCTTCATATATTTGATACACTTAGCTAGTTTTGGGTTGGCATGGTATTCGTCTTATGTTCCGATAGATTACTTAGAAGAGCACAGATTGTTGAGGTCTCTTCTAACCTAAGGGCCAACTCGAATCACTTGAAAGAGGGAGAAACAGATACAGAAGGATGTTAATTAAAAGTTACCAAATCCAAATTTTTCATGTTCGTGCTATTGGTTCTTGGGTAGGTTTCGGACGGTGCTTGTGGTTATTGGCTTCATAACCAAGATACTAGAGGTTCTTCAGTGGTCTTCAACTGATCCCAACGTTGTTACTTTTGGATTTGATCCTTGCTCAATCTGATGATGATCAATTTCTGGGTCCTCCATGCCCACCTAGAGAACCTCAAAGCTTTTTACTTTACTACAACTGTCTCTATTTTTACATGAAAGCTTCACTAGTAGATGTTTACAAGAAAAACATTAACATCAGCAAATAGTGTAATAATCAGAACACAATAAACACCATATGATAATACCTACAAGGAAACATCTCAAGGTAAGACAATACTCATCTCCTATTAACTTTCTATCCTAATACGTGACGTTCACTCCTTCATATCTAGAGTCACGTCCTTAGTAATCTGAAGAACATAGAACCCCCAAAGTTTAAATTTTCATCACATTTACAGCTATCTGCTATAGTGGAACCTTCCTCTATATAAGAATGTTTGGAAGTATTACTAATTTCACTTCATCCATAAAAAATCATTTTCTCTGATTCTTAGTAGCTGTGGTGATACGCTGTAATGGTATACATATTAGAAATTGTCCATTTCTTGAAAGATGTCAGGGTTGCCATTTTTGATATCTCTAACGATGCATTACCATACAGGTTGGCAGTGATTCAGGGGGTTGGAGCACCATGTACAGCTTTGTGTCACAGAATGGAGACTCGGGTGAAACATTTGCTTTCTTGTTTGGAGACATGGGGACTGCTACACCATATTTGACATTTCTTCGTACGCAGGAAGAAAGTACATCAACGATTAAGTGGATAAGCCGTGATATTGAAGCTCTTGGTAATAAGCCTGCCCTTATTTCACATATTGGAGATATCAGCTATGCAAGAGGACACTCTTGGTTGTGGGACAACTTCTTTTCTCAGATAGAACCTGTTGCATCCAGGGTCCCATATCATGTATGCATTGGAAATCATGAATATGATTGGCCACTTCAACCTTGGAAGCCTGATTGGTCAAGCTACGGGAAAGATGGGGGAGGTGAATGTGGTGTACCCTACAGTCATAAGTTCCATATGCCAGGAAATTCTTCAGAGCCCACTGGAATGCGTGCTCCTGCAACTCTGAATCTTTATTACTCATTTGATTCTGGGCCCGTCCACTTTGTCTACATGTCAACTGAAACCAATTTCCTACCAGGTAGTAACCAGTATGCCTTTTTAAAGCATGATTTGGAATCAGTTGATCGAGTAAAAACTCCTTTTGTCGTCTTTCAAGGGCACAGACCAATGTACACTACAAGTAGCGGAACCAAAGATATCCCTTTGAGGAGGAGAATGATCGAGTATTTGGAACCTCTTCTTGTGAAGAACAATGTGAATCTTGTATTGTGGGGGCATGTACATAGGTATGAGAGGTTTTGCCCTTTGAATAACTTCAGCTGTGGAAGCTTGGTTTCGAATGGGAAGGAGCAAAAGGCTTTCCCTGTTCAAGTTGTGATTGGGATGGCCGGACAGGACTGGCAGCCTGTCTGGGCACCAAGAGAAGACCACCCTACTGATCCTATTTACCCACAGCCTCTGCAATCTCTGTACCGCGGGAGTGAATTTGGATATGTAAGGCTGCATGCCACAAAGAAAAAGCTTACACTTTCTTATGTAGGAAACCATGATGGGAAGGTGCATGATAAGGTGGAGATCCTAGCCTCAGGACAAGTTCTCAATGCTGACATTCAGGAAAATCCTGCAGCTACAGAATACATGGAGTCTAAGTTCTCATGGTTTGTGAAAGTTGGAAGTGTGCTAATGCTTGGAGCTTTTATAGGTTACATAGTTGGGTTCATATCTCATGCTCGGCAAAATTCAATCGATAAAAGCTGGAGGCCTATAAAGGCCGAGGAAATATGAATACCTACTTCTTCAGATTGTGAAATTGGGCAATACACAAGTCTTAGAACGAAATCTGCATTGTGATAGTCTACTATCAGTTGCCAGTTGGGAAAACCAATATTAAGACAAAAAGACGGAGAGAACGCCTGCTTAATAAATGTGACTACTAGTGCTGTTATGCGAGAATAAACATGTGTAAGGGAGATAGATACCTCTGTTTTTGCTGTCAATGGCGTTTACAACATTTTCTTGCAGAGAAATTCCTGTTCTTTCTCAGTGGGGTACTCCTTGGTGTTGGTAACTTATGGATCGTTTAGTTGTGTTGTATAAGAATAATCCTAAAATAGGGTTTCTAAGTAATGCTAGTTTTAGTTATGCTAATATTCGTTGTTTGGTTTGATATGTAAAAAAAACATACATTGCATAGTTCTAAGAAAAAGTTATTATGGAAATACTCTCCACAAGTTATCATACTTGTAAGGGAAAAAAGCATACGTAGCTTCTTGAACTATGATTGAAATCTCGGGGACATACTTTATTTTTATAGAAGTCTTATTGCCGTTCTAATTTTTTTATATGTCATTGCACTTTATATACTGACGTGGAGCTACAATCCAATTCTATTAGTTGTGTTGATATACACGTGCTACGATGTGTATATTTTTTTTATAAGAATATTTTCGTAAGAAATTCTTTTTGTTTTATTTGCTTTGTGTTTTAAATAAGTTAACACACGTAATTTTTTTCGTCTTCTATTTAAAATTTTCTCAAATACACAACTTTTTTAAAAAAATATTCCTTGTATCTTAAATTTTCTCAGAACATGTTTTTTTTAGTCACCTTTACCTTCTTTTATTGTTTTCTCTTTTTTTTCTATTGATTTTATTTTCTTTTGTATTTGATTTCAAATGTCTTATTTAAATAAGTTAATTTTGGACATATACCCAAAAAATGAAGCAAATCTATCATAACATAAGAAAGTTAAAATGTTAGAAATAGAGGAAACTTTTTTAAAAATACTTGTAATGTTTTAAAATTTATTAGCAGTGAAAAATATAAGAAATTAATCCAAGAGAAAAAATATAAAGAGTGAAAAGTGAAAAGGGACGTGAAAATTTCACAAAGAAAGACAGGAAAATAATTAAATATTTATAAGTTTTAGTATTAATAATTATATATGCTAACTAATTATAAAATATTCACTTTAAAAAAAGACACGTATTCAATATTGATCAGTTTTTTTTTTATATTTTTTGTCTCTCACTTGCTTCCAAGAGAGTGAGCACACTTTTTATGTCACTTCAACACCAAAAGTATATTTATTACACTTCAAAATAGTTCAATGGTGTAACAGCAATCTAGTAAAGAAAAAGTACGTTTCCGAAATTTCGATTATAGTTCAAAAATATTTATACATATTTCGTACTTGTAAAGTTGATATTTTGGTCAAGATGACGAGAAGATAAAATAATTCATATCCTTTCCCTAACAATGGTGACTTGTTTAGACCAAAAGTATAACGAAAGGCAAATTTATTCGATTTTTTAATTAGTTTATGAGCAAACTTGGCTTTATTTGCCTATGTGAAATTGTAACTAGAGGTCTCACGTTGGCTCCACATATTATTTCCTTCTGCAACAGTGTTGTTATTGCCATGTTCCATATGTCTACATTTAGATATGATCACATTGAAACTTTTAAACTTGTATTGATTACTAATCCATAGTACTATTGAAACAATCATTTCTTTTATCTATCTTTAGGGTAATACACGTTATTTCAGGGGATAAATTTATATATAAATTTTGAGTCAGGGGAGCTTGTGGTCAGTCACTAAATTCAGTATATTACTTGTATAATTCATAAAAAGAAAATATTAAATATAAGTTAAAGAAACCACTCTCAAAATTACAAGTTGGTTCCTTGGTCCAAGGGCACTTTTCTAATATGAAGGTTGAGGGTTTGATCTCAACCTACAACATTATTTTGCCCCTTTCTTCTTGAGTTTCTAGATTATTTGACATCTTAGTGACTCGGTCCACGTAACTTCTTTGGAGTGCAAGAAATCATTCATCAAGTGGAAGGGTGGATCTAGAGTATCAACTATGGGTGTTCAGTAATTTTGCTATAAAGCTTAAAGCATGATAACAACTTCTTTGGCTATTTCAAATGACAAAACAGAAGGATAACAGCTAGTCTTTAGGATGAGAATATTAATTATAGAATCATAAAAGGAACATGGACATGAGAATGTATCAAAATTGAAGAAGTGAATGAACTTAACTAGCAAAACTAGAAGCATATTCACAGAACATGCCACAAGTGGCAGTAATGTAAACTTCTTACAACTGATTACAAAGAATGCAGGGATGAAAAGTGAGAAACTGAAATCTGTTTATTAAGAAACTACCAACGTGCAAAGGCAGGATCACCGTTCACGTCCTCAACAGGAGCAGGAAGGTTAAGATCAAGTAAACCAACAAATTCTCCTTTGACTGCTGACGCTTGATTGTGATTCTCCTGTGAACCAACAAGGAAATGTGACCTTTTGTGGCCACCTAAAGCTTGCCCAGACTTAAACATCCTGTTGCAGAACGGACATTCATGTCCTTTGAATTTTTTAGGCTTCATCTTCTTCTCAGGATTGTAATTGACATCTTGAGCAGCTGGTTTTCTGTTGCTGAATGTCTTTCCCTTGTCTATGTAACTAGGACCATTATCAGCATTACGACCATTCTCATTTGTTTCATATGTTGATTCGAAATAGGCATTGGCTTTTTTGTTGCAGGGTCTGTGTCCACCAAGAGCTTGATAAGAGCTAAAAGTCTTCTTGCAGTTTAAACATTCATACTTTTTCTTCTTCTCAGGACCTTTAAAACCAAGCTTTATCTTCCTAAACGATGACTCATTTCCTAATTCTGGCTCACAAGATATATCCTTTGTTCTCTTTCTTGATTCACTCTTAACCAACTTTGAAGCCATTCCATAGCTATCATATTTATATTCTTTGGTTGAAACATTCCTCATTTCTGTTATGTACTTTGTTGTTGTTCTGTTTAAGCCCTTTTCCACGTCTCTTCTAGTCTCATCGCACGTATTCCATTGGTAATTACCATTTCTATGGAACTCATCAACTGATGCATCTGATTCAACTTGCGCATATTCACCTAAAAAGTACCCAGAGTCAGAGTTTTCGGCTTGAGCTTCAGCAATCAAAGCATTAAGTTTCAAGTTTCTGTCTCTGTTATCTTTGCACCTTGGATGTGTTTCATCTAGATTGTCAGCAGGTTTTAGACAATCCTTTCTAGCGACTTTCATGTCGACAGATGATGATTTCGTCTCCAACACTACAGAATTGTTGTCAGAAGACTCAACAACTGAATTTACACCATTCCAAACGCGAGAATCCATAGACAACATCATCAAACACTTAGCCACTTCCTCTTGATCTTGCTCATCAAACTCAGAAACAGATGAGGAAACACTTCTATTGTTGACTAAGCAAAAAGAGGAAGACTTAGCGACAAGTCTATTGTACCTTTTAGTATTTGATCTGCTCCACAGCTTTGGCTCCTCGGCTTCAGTATCCGAGTTGCTGTCCATCAACAGATTCTTGCTTTCACTACTCCACGAGTAATCATCTTTCGAACCTCCCCTATCTTTCCCCGAGTGACACGCCATGTGGCCACACAAAGCTTTCAGTGATTGAAATACCTTACCACATTGCTGACAAACATTCTCCTGAGGCAACAAAAGGGACCTCGAATCGGAAGCCCTCCATGTTTTCTTGGGATTGTCTCTAAGACCATAACCAGTATGTTCATTTAGTTCAAACTGTGATTTATGATCTCTCTTGCTATTATTCTTCCCACCATCAATCCAACATTGCAACTTTTTCTGTTTAAATTCAACTTTTTCCTTTGCTAGTACGTGAGACCTCATGTGACCACCATATGACTTCCCACATGGATACCTCTTGTCACACAACTTACAAAAGTACTTCAAATCTTGATCTTCTTCCATTACAAATCGAATATCGAACAAATTCACCACATAAATGCAAGATCAAGTGAACAAATTAAATGTTCAAAATTTCAAGAATCCTTTATGAAAAGTTCAATCTTTAATGACCACAAGACCAGCAACATATTTGGGACTTAACAAAACCAAATCACAACAGAAAACCAAAGACTCTTTCCACCCCTAAAAAACCCTTCTCTCACTCTTTTAGAAAAAATAAAAAGTGTTATAGTAGGTGACCATAAGACCAGCAAAAAAAAAAATTCTTTCTTTTTTATCGCATGGTCAAGATCTGCTGGTCATTTTATTATCTGAGCATTTGAGATTGAAAAATTAAAAGAGTACATACATTTTTTTCTATTATTGGTATTGGAAATTAATTCTTTTATTATGAAATCTGTACAAAAACATTCCTCATTTGTCTATGCTCTTATGGTCACACCCATAAATGGTTCCAATCTTCAGGCTTTATTGTTCTTTTTAGGATTAAAACATAGTCAACCCTTTCAACTTTTCAAAATATTTTATTTGGACATTTGAATTAAATCATGTTTCAAATAAATAATTTAAATATAATAAAATATTTTAATTAGATATTTTTTATTCTTTTAAAAAAATAATTGCACATGTTTTCATTCGTACATTAGATAATTAAGTTAATCATATAAAATATATTATCTCCTTTAATTATATGCATCTATCTTAAGTAGAAAATATCTTGAGTTTTATGTAGAAAAGGATATATTTATGTGATTAATTTAATTACCTTATAGATAAATAAGAAGACATGCAAAAAGAATAACCCAAAATTTAAATTCAAAGTGTCTAACCAAAATATTTTATTAAGAATTGAGGTATTTAATTAAAACATAACTTACTTCGAGTATCTAATTATATTTATCTTCAATTTGTGTTTTCCTAACTTATTAGAAAATTCATTTTGACTCTTGACTTTACATGCTTGGTATTTGTTTTCTTGGATTATTTTCTCCCACCTTTTAGTTTACTTGGTCAACTTTTTATATTAGACCACATTCAGCTTGAATATATAACTTAGACATGTGGGAGGAAATTTTAATCAACATATAAGATTATACGAGTTATTATTTGGAATTTTGAAGCGTGACATTCCCTTGAAAAAGTGTGGTCTACTTGCTAAGGTAAATCATACTTGGTTCTACTTGAGGGGAAACATGAACTAGATAGATCCACTAGTAAAGACCTTTTAGGAAAATAATATAATCCTATGATGATACATAGTTTAGAGAGTAAAGACTTTATATAAGGATCCCTTGAGTCGAGCCCCCACCTTAAGCCTTAATCGATGTTAATTCTAATCCTACGAAATACTTGAAATAAACATAAGTTTAATCATAACATGAATAACTTGTAAAAGACATGATAACATCGCATGAGTAGCTAGTTCACATACTTGACCCCTACATGGGCATATACTTTATACTAGAGAGTAGAAAGCAATACATGGAATTGACCCTTTCTAGTAGGTATTGCATTTCACATGAGGGTAGAAACTTGTAACATGCTTGACCCCTACTAGTGAGATTAGCTTGAACATGAGGGTAAAATAGTAATCATGTTTGACCCTTCCATTAGACATAATTGGCTCACAAGAGGATAGATTTATAGAATGGGGACTCAACTTGTCACTTGTAAATCATAGATATTTTTCATTGATTTATTACATGCTTGGGAGCCCATAATTATCATGAACTAACTTGGCTTACAAATCATGCAATAATTCACCTTTAACTTAAAAAAAATTCTTGTTATGTAGTTTAATCAAACATGGTGGGTATTTGAAAACATGTACAAATCATGCAATTTATAGAGTAATAACCATAAGAGAGTAAAATCATCCAATTTAAAGTCATGCAAATTAATCCACCAACATTATAGTAAAACCTTTAATTTGGGTATCATGAAATCCATCTTATAAGTTCACAATATTTCATAGTTCTCATAGCTCATATCATACAGATTCTCAATAAACATATATCAACTCATGGAATAGACTTAAAATGGATATTCATGCATAATCAATTAATACTTGATAAAATCCAACATAATTTACATTCCTAATGCAATATAAGAGGTAACCCATAAGGAATACAATTTGAAATCATACAATTTTCATAAAATGTGAAGGTTGGGCTCCATGAGTGAAAGGACCCAAAGATGAAGACCCACATACCTTAAACCTTGAATTTCTTAAAATTAAATTGGGGGAAGACTTGCAGCTTGTGATTGGTTCTTAAGTTCCAAAATCTGTGCTTGAAATCCTTCAATTTGAATGGGGGGGGGGGGGGGTTTGATGATTTTCTGGAGAGGTTTAGAGAGAATTTTGTGAGTTCTAGAGTTGAAAATGGTCAAGGATGGAGAATTTCATATTAAAATGGGCATTGGGTTATTATCGGATGCCTTTGGATGGAACAAGCAAAATAGGGCACAAACTGTGCATGTCCACACCCAGGCCGCGTCGCGCCTGGGGTACGGATGCACACTATTTTGCTCCTGTTGCAAAAAATAATTTTCACAACGAGTCTTCTAAAACTCAGGGGATTACCCTCTCCCCACTCAATTTTTTCCCTGAATAAGAATATAAAGTCGAATTTCTGAAATCACGCACGGTTTTTAAGATATTTGAAAAATATACTTATAGGGCATTCTGAAGCACATGAGAGGTGTTTCAATATCTCTCTTGGGAACATTTATCCCCAAATGTCAAAGAAACACATGTATGAGATAAAATCATGAGACTTCCATCTCAATATGAATGCAACAAATGCTCTTAAACATCATTCTTAAACAGTTTCACACATATGCATCAAAAATCATCAAAACTTGTTAACATAAATATGTATGTTCGCAAAAATGATATGAGGGCTAAAACTTAAGACTTGAAACTATGGATAGGACTTAATTTTATTACCTTCGGCTTGAATAGAGTGGAAAAGGTATGGATATCATTTTTTTATGCCCGTTTTGGCTTCCTATGTGGCACTTTCAATGCCTACTATACAAAGCTTCAAAGGGAGCCATGCCAATACTAGAGGGATAGCTATTGTTGTAAGCAAACTCAATAAGTGGAAGATGTTCATCCTAGCTACCCTTAAACTCCAAAATATAAGCTCTAAGCATATCCTCAAGAGTTTGGATAGTCTTTTCGGCTTGGCCATCCATTAAAGGATGAAAAGCTATGCTAAGCTTGACTTTGGTACCAAGATCCTTTTGGAAGGACCTTCAAAAATGAGAAGTGAATTGAGTATCATGATCCGAAATAATAGACAATGGTAACCCATGAAATCTAACCAACTCATGAATATATAGCTTGGCATAATTGTCGGCACCATAAGTTATTTTAATCGATAGAAAGTGAGACAATTTTGTCATCCCATCAATAATAACCCAAATAGAATCAAAGTGCTTCCTAGTCTTTGGAAAATCAATCACAAAATCCATGATGATCTTTTCCTACTTCCAAGTAGAATTCTATGTCTTGGACTAGGCCACCCGGCCTTTGATGTTCAGCTTTTACTTGTTGACAATTGTGACTACCGGCTACAAACTTGGCAATATCCCTCTTCATACCACCCCATCAATACAACTCCATCAAGTCTCTATACATTTTTGTGGAACCGAGGTGAATAGAGTAGGACAAATCATGGGCCTCCTTCAAAATCGACTCCCTCAAGTCATCAACATTACGCACATATATCCTACCTTGGTACCTAAGAACACCATCTCTCCCTTGGCGAAAATCTCCATTTTACCATCCTTCACCAAAGCCTTCAACTCTAGCAAGACGAGATCAAGGTCTTGTTTTGACTTGACTTCTTCTATCAAATAAGATTTGGAACCATCAAAAACTACTACACCACCATTTTCAACTTCTTCTAACCTTACTTCCAACCTAGCTAATCGTTGTACTTCTCTAGCCAGCTCCTTGATACCATCATCAATATGAGCTAGACTACCCATGGACACTCTACTTAGAACATCGACAACAACATTAGCTTTGTCGGGATGATAGTGCACACTCATGTCATAATCCTTAAGGAGCTCTAACCACCTTCTTTGCCTCAAGTTAAGATCTATTTGTATGACCATATATTGGAGACTCTTGTGGTCGGTAAATGCATTTATATGAACCCCATACAAATAATAACGCCAAATTTTCAAATCAAATACCACGACCACCAATTCAAGATCATGGGTGGGATAATTTTGCTCATGAACCTTTGCCATTTTGCATAAAAACACACTCCAAGTCAATCCTTGAAGTATTACAATAAACCACAAACCTTTCTAGCTCTTTCGGAAAAGCCAACATAGGAGCGAAGATAGGCTTATCCTTCAAAGATTGAAAACTCTTTTCACATTCATCGGTCCCAACAAATTTTACCTTCTTTTGTGTCAATTTTGGAAAAAGTGAAGCAAGTGAAGAGAAACCATTCAAAAACCTCGAGTAGTACTCCTCTAAACCCAATAAACTCATAATATCCATCGGAGTCAAGGGCCTAGGCTAATTTTCTATCACCTCTGTCTTCTTAAGGTCCACTTTAGTCCCATCGTCCGACACCCCATGCTCTAGGAGTGCAACTTTTTTCAACCAAAATTCACACTTATCATATTTAGCAAACAACCTTTCATCCTTCAAAATTTGCAATACCACCCTCAAATGATTCACATGCTCTTTCTCTCTCCAGTAAATTAATATATCATCTATAATGACCACCACAAACATATCAAGTTAGGGTTTAAAAACCCTATTCATGAGATCCATAAATATTGTTGATGCATTAATCAAGCCAAAAGACATTACTATAAATTCAAAGTGCTCATACCTAGTCTGAAAAGTCGTCTTTGAGATATCTCACTCCCTCACCCTCACTTGGTGGTACCCGGACCGAAGATCAATCTTAGAAAAGTGACTAACCCCTTGTAATTGATCAAAAAGGTTATTTATCCTTGGTAGAGGATACTTATTCGTTATGGTGACTATGTTGAGTTGCCGGTAATCGATGCACATTCTAAGTGAGCCATCTTTCTTTCTTACAAACAATACCCGTGCACTCTAAGGTGACTTTCTAGCCTTTATGAAACCCTTCTCCAATAAATCCCTCAATTGATCCTTCAACTCCTTCGGGTCCATACGGTAAAGAGGAATGGAAATAGGTTGTGTATTGGAGAGGAGGTCTATACCAAAATCTATTTCCCTTTTGGGAGGAGCTCCGAGAAGCTCATTGGACAAGACATCAAAAAACCCATTGACCACCCGAACTGACTCAGTAGGAAGGACTTTAGACTCAAAAGCTCTAACCCTTACAAGATGATAAATGTAACCCTTAGAAATTAATTTTTAGCCTTTAAGACAAGAAATGAACCTACCCTTAACTACCACATTACAAATTTTTCACTCAAGGATGGGCTCATTAGGGAATTGAAATCTAACTTTACGAGTTCTACAATCAATGAAAGCATGATATGCATGTAACCAATCCATCCCATGAATAATATCAAAATTCACCATGTCAAATTCAACAAAATCACAAGGCAAGATTTTATGTTATATAGATACGGGATAATATATATAGACTCTTTTAGCAATGATGGACTCAGTAATGGGGGTAGACACTTCATAGAGTTTGCAAAATAATTTGGGATACACATGAAGCTTATTAGGCATAAAAAGAGTAATGAAAGAAAGAGTGGCACCCGGATCTATCAATGCATACACATCATAACAAAAAACCTTTTAACATACCAGCTATAACATCAGACACTTCATCCACTCCTTGCCTTCCTTAGATAGCATAGAACTTATTTTGCCTTGGAGTACTCCCTTGTTGGCCTCCATTTGCCCTTTGACCCATATTAGCACCATGGTCTTGAGGACGACTATCCTTTCCCTTGTTTTAAGCATACGGACAATCAAAAATTTTATGACCCACTTTACGACAACCATAGCAAGCATTTGAGTACTCAAGTATAGACCACCATAATTCCTTCCATACTTTTGGTACCTAGGATTAGTCATCCTATCATTATGACCTTGATACCTTGGGTTAGACACCCCGTCATTAGAAAACCTCTTGTTTGGAGAATTAGAGGACTCTTGGCCTTAGAATTTGTGACCTTATTGGAAACAGCCACCCTTAGCACCTTGGAAACCACTATCAAAGCGATCCCTCTTGGACTCTCCACTTCTCTTCTTCCTAAGCTTCTCCCCCTCAAGTTGTTTGACATATGTCATGATCTGAGAAAAGTTCATATCACCCACAAGCATAATGGTGTAGTACTCCTCATTCACCAAATCGGACACCCTCGACACAAACTTGTTCATTCTTGATCTAGGATCGATAAACCAAATGAGGAGAACACTTTGAGAGCTTGTTGAATTTGACGGTATACTATCTCCAACTCATGGAGCCTTGCATGAGATTCATGAACTCCATCATTTTTGCCTCTCTCAACTCAATAAGGAAGAACCGATTGAGGAAGGTAGCCTTGAACTCCTCCCAAGGAATGACGTTATTATTTGTCCTCTCCAATTTCCATTGAATAAACCAAATTTGGGCACACCCTTGAGTTGATAGGCCGATAGTTTTGCCTTCTCCTCTGAATTCACCCCTATGATAGCAAGCACCTTATACACCTCATCAATAAACTCTTGGTGGTATTCCTCCGCTTTGGACCCATGAAACTTTGGATGGTTCATCCTTGTGAAGTCCCTCACCATTGAGGCTGAAGTAGGAGCATGGAGAGTTTGGGACACTTGGTTCAATTGGTTGGTCATAGCATGGGCTAACATAGTAATGACATTTCAGAACTCAACTTAGGTAGCCCCTCCATCTTGAGGAGCGGGATGAGCCGGTTGCTCCACTGGTGTATGGGCCCTCCTTAGCCTTCCTCTTGGTAGTGGCATGATCTAAAAGAGCAAAAGAGCGTTTATTAGAGGAAGAAACCTTATCTTTACATCTATAATACGATATAGATCATGAAGAAGTGAAACATTTCCTAAAATGTCTCGTAGCCTCCTATTTATAGATATGACACGCTTCACAACTATGAATAAGACTCTAATTGACGTGATGTGTTAGATTTTTGAGGATTATTAACAACCTAGTATTCTGATACCAAGCTTGTCACGACCCAAGACTAGGGCCTAGACGTGACTTGGCGAATGGAGAACCCGAAGGAACCCCAAATGAGCCTCTTAGCATATCGTTCACACATCTTTGGTCGCAGAAGTAAAATAGACATCAACAAGTGATATAAATAAAAGGGAAGTGGGACTAAGAAAAGTTATTCATACCAACATATAAATGTAATAAGAGTCAAACTCAATACATAGAGTACCATATTATCCAACAACATCTCTACATGAAATAAAGCGGGGTCCAAGA
The DNA here is from genome assembly GCA_025642045.1 of Solanum sejunctum. NCBI lineage: Eukaryota > Viridiplantae > Streptophyta > Magnoliopsida > Solanales > Solanaceae > Solanum > Solanum sejunctum. The sequence goes on from JAOTQJ010190155.1 coordinate 15,221, forward strand.
TACTTTTCGGGCTCACCCTCAAGTAATAAGTATCCAAAAAGTAGTAAGAGCCTCAACATAGCATGAAAAAATAGATAATGTCCTCAGAGTTAAGGACTCACCAAAAGCTTTCTTCAAATGAACCAAACTAGCCACGAGGAGGAGCATGATCAATAGGAGCTCCAGTCCCTACATGGTGATATCATGTAGGCATAGAGTATGGTTAGTACTTGAAATGTACTAAGTATGCAAGATGCAATGCAACAAAGACATAAGCCATAATAATTAAGATGCATAATCGTAAGCAATGGATATAATCTCAATATGGCATATATGCTCAATGCTTGTAATAAAACATATATGTAAAATATTCAACTTGCATATATAACATATATATATAAGAGGAGACCTTAACCGACATATAAGATCAAGCGAGCTACTACTTGGAATTCTAAAGCATGACACCGTCTCAGAAAGGTGTGGTCTACTTGCCAAGGTAAATCATACTTGGACCCCACTTGAGAGAAAACATGAACTAGATATTTCCACTAGTAAAGCCCTATTAGGGAAATAACATAATTCTATGGTGGCACATAGTTTAGAGACTAAAGACTTTATATAAGGACCCCTTGAGTCGAGCCCCCACCTTAAGCTTCAATCGATGACAAGTCTAATCCTACAGAATACTTGAAATAAACATAAGTTTAATCATAACATGAATAACTTGTAAAAGACATGATGGCATGGCATGAGTAGCTCGTTCATATACTTGACCCCTACATGGGCATATACCTTGTATTAGAGGGTAGAAAGCAATACATGGACTTGACCCCTTCTAGTAGGTAGCATATTTTACCAATAAATTATAAGAAATCTTTTCTCTTTCTTTCTCTTCTATGGCTGACATCCTTTTCTTTAAATTCTCTTTTCTCTCTCTTTCTCTCTCCCCATTTAACTCATTATTCTTAATATTATACATTGCTATGAGTTTTATTATTATTATTTCAATAAATATAATAGATTTTCTAATAATGTAAAATTAATTAAATCATACTGAAATATTTAAAATTCACACATAATACTTATAATATGTATTATTTACTGAATTTAAAATATATTATAATTATTTTAATTATTTTCTCTTGTTAATGATGTTAAAATAATTACTATATTAAAAAAATATTACTTATAGTCTTCACTTGTATTTAAAAATGTCTATAATACATATGAAGTATCGAATTCAACATGTAGTACAATTGTAGTTTTTATTTATTTATTTTTATTAATGGTGTCAAAAACTATTATATCTGAATTTTAAATATTTAAACACTATTTAAATTAGTTTATATGTTAATATATTAAAATTGTGTTATTGCATTATATATGTATTTACATAAAATAAATCTTCATTTGCGTAATATTCAATCTAAAATTAAATTTTAAATTAAAATAATTTAATTAATATTTTTAAAAGAAAAAACGAGGTAAAGAGAAAGAGCAATAAAGAGAAATGGAAGAGAAAGGCTCTCTTTCTCTTTCTCCTTCTCCTTCTCTTTCTCCTTCTCTTTGCTATTTTTAGTAACAAAAGTATAATTATATTAAAAAAAAATTAAAATTCTACTAAAACTTGTAATTTAGGTTAAAAAATATATTAGTTATGTAAATGACCAATATATTTATCATGTTTTGAGTTGCATGTTTCTAGTGGGCTTTGATTCTTTAAAGGTTGTAACTTTGTGAAAAATTGCATTTATTATCCAATTTCAAGCCGACAACCACTCACACGGCCCTTCACTATTTGAATTGTGTTTTCATAGGCAAGTTGAGCACACACAATTCTCAATACACCCTACTAGAGCAATGGCAACATGTATATATATACATTATAATATTAAAGATGTGCTCTCAGTGATATGTACATGATACAATGTTCAAGTAAAAGAAAATAATGTGCTCATAACATTTATTGGTTCTTTTAAAGTAAAGGAATTAGGCTAATAAATTAATACTTCAAGTCTAATCTTCAAAAGATAAAATATTTCGACGAGACTTGAAGTAGGGGGCATTTGTAATCATATAACATTTTTGTTAGAATATAAATTTTATAAAATGATTCAAATTATATTGAATTCAAAATATATTAGTCCAAAAAAATATTATAAATTAATATAAGTAAAACTTACAAAATTACACAACTTATTTTACCCAAGTCTTCAATATTTCCTATACCATATAAAAAAAATACAAATATCCCATATTTTTACATTCTCTCTCTTAACTTTAGATACTTAAAAAAAATTCTTCCACTCAAGTTGCACTAACTATTATCACACCTATTTTTTTTAGTTTTTTAGAGTCTAATCAGTGTCAATCACTGATCAATTAATAAATATATTAGAATTAATTGCAAATTCAAGTTTGAAGCAATCTTTTGGTAATTTGTGGATATCGAAGAGATTGATATTCTCTTCTTTCCTTCTTTGAATGATTCACTTTTTTTCTCTCTCTTTCATATCAGTTAACTACTTCAATGGATGATGTACCAACATTTAGCCTTGGTATTACATAGGACATTCAACCATCGCAAGTAGACACAACAATAGAGGAAGCTAATAATCCTCGTAGCGACGCCATTGAAGAATATTTGCCAAAAGAGATTGAGGCCATGAATGAAATAGGCTCAATTTCAAAAATGCCAAATTGTAAATCACAAGCTAAATAGAAGAAAAAAGTTGAATCCATTACTAACTGCCCTTCTTTGTCAAAGGTGTATTTTTAACCTAATTTATTGATTCTCTATTATTTTTATAAATTGATATCATCCGCCATTCTCTTCGCATGCAAAATCACAGGCATATTTTTCTTAACTTGTCAATTGATTCAATTTTTCATCATCATTGAGGTATCAATTTATAAATCATCGCTACTGTTTGATTTGGATGGAAATCTTGTCAAATTGATACAAAATTGATGTTATCGTAGTTTGATACCTCTAAAATTTGATTTAGCATATTTGTGTTTTATTGTTGTTAATACATAGTAAATCTTAAACAGTATACTGATAATATCACATAGTGTCATTCAAAAACTTGGTTATTTTATTAAATTTTTTAAGTATCAAATTTATGGTATCTTTCCTAACACAGGCATTTTGTCAAACTAGTGAAAATACATATTTTTTTAAAGTATCAATCACTTGCTTGGAATTCATACATTCAAGTATTAATACCTTAACATAGGTACATCAAGTATATAAAGTTATGGTATCTAGTATGTAAGTTTAAGGTATCTAGTAGCTTATTCAGTATGTAAAATTTAAGGTATCTAATCAAATAAGTGATATACAACTATTTTTACACTATAATATCATTTTTTTAACATAATTATTAGTATCAAGAATATACAACTAACTAAACCACTATCAATTACATAAAAATATTATTATTAATAAGTCATAACTTATACATGTATTATACTAACTTAACAAGCCAAATAGTTTATATTGAATGTTCCTTACTTGATGCATACAAGGACAAAGAATCTGGTGACATGATTGGTCAAGAAATTTTCTTTAAAGTCGAATTTGTTTAAGGCATCGCTCAACAGGAAAGCGACAGCCTGTAAGCTTTTCCATGAGTTGTTAGTGCTTTTATCTTTTTTTTACCTATAATTAATTTTTGATTTCACAATGCAATGACTGCGATATATTAGTTGTTGCATACGCTGAATGCATAAGCAACGGGATTTCAGTCCCAACTTATCGACTGTATGCAAAGTATCTTTGTACGAGTTATATGCTGCACTATTATGGAAATATGGTACCGATAAGGTACACAGAGGTTTAAGTTATTGAGAATAATGATTCACTCAGGCCTAGAGATACTTTCATTATGTCGAAAATAGAGAACGTTGTGGATATTTCATAATGTATGTGTCTGTTAACTGTTTATCTTGAATCCATGAATAATATGTTATGACTACCAAAAGGCAAACTGTAATACCTTGATTTTTTATTTGAAGTTTATTTTCTATTGAACTTTTTGGATTAAACTTGTGTATATATATGAATTTAAACTATCTCCTTTTGCATATATTGATACCTCTAACAGAGGATTCCAATCATTCATACTTTATTCCATTTAGACCTTATAGATTATGTATCAAAATTAGGAATAAAGTATCCTAGGTCATATTATGACACAATAATTTTCATTGATTTGAAATGTAACATGGCCAAAAAAGCCTAATATTATTATGATACTATAGCTTTTCATTATACTAGTGCAATCTCGAGTGGCTTGACATTTATAACATTTACTTTAGAAAAAAAATATAAGTAGTTGCTCAGTTATTATACTATGTATTGAAAGGTATCAAGTAATATCATGATAAATATTCCGATAACTTACCTAAATTACGCATTTTATCCTTATTGATTCATTTAGAACATTAAAAAAAAAGACTACACAAGGATTTATTCAAATTTTTTTATCATTAAACAAACAAGTAGCTGCTATTAGTATTACTTTTCCATTTAAATGCTTTAGAACATGTCAAACACATTAAAAAGTGTCATTTAATATAGACAGAGACTCAACACCTATGTGTCAAAATGATGTGATATTCTTATCCCAATTAAAGACTAATAAAAATGTGTCACATGTAAAAGTGATGTGTTCCAATTAAGAAAATCTATTCTTATCACTTTTTCTGCGACATGTCACCTTAAATCTGATTTGCTAGAAGAAAGTCTGATTCCATCATAACTTCTCTATTCTACAACTATATATAGGGGTTTTTATAATTTAGAATTCACATCAAGAGGTCTAACAAGAAGCCAAAGAGAGCTTGTGGATCAAACGCAAGCAGCAAGAAATCAAGCATTCAAATTCAAGAACGCAGCAAGATAAAAACCACTAGATTTACGAACAAGCCCAAAAGCCCTTGATTCAAGTACAAGTCAAGATCTAGTTCAAGAACAAGCTCATATCAAGTTCAAGTTCATCAAATCATTTAATCAAGATCAAGACCACTGAATTCAAGTACAAGTCGAGATCAAACCCAAAAGCCCTTGAATTCAAGTACGAATCAAGATCAAATGCACCAAGTTTCACAAGATTCAAGATTAAACTAAAGGACCATTGAATTTATATTTGAAAAGATGAATCAGAGGATTCATAGAGATTGTAGAATTTTCTCCTTTAAATAAGATATAACGATTGTTGCAATATTTTTCATCCCTTGAATAATATTTTTGTTGATGCGAATTTTATTGTTAATAAATTATGGCACGCTCAGTGGGACCAAATCTGTCCTTCATCTCTTTTCTCACAAATTAGATATGCAAATTTGAAACTACAAAGGTGAAAAAGAAAGTACTTCAAGTCTCATCTTTGAGTTTCATCAAGTCTACACTTCGACAAACCTTTGAAGAAAGGGACATTTGTAGACATCAAAAATTTGTAAGATTCTATAAGATGAGTCCTATTTTAGTTAGAGTTTCTTGGAGTCTATTCTATCCTACCCTAAATCCTAATTCATACCTATAAAAAGGGTATTATATTCCCTTGAAAAGACATCTCAACTATCCCATAAATTCTGAAAATATTTATCAAGAGATCAAAATATGGCTCAAGGAAATCAAAATCATCCTACGTTCGAGAAATAGGCCACTAACGACCCTCAAATCATGCAGAAATCTAAGGAGAGAAGAAGTAAGGGAGAAACAGATTTGTACCGCACATGTTTATCAATAAAATTATTTTCTTCATTATTTACAATTGTAATTTATTTTTCATCACATTTAAGAAATATGTTGCAAACAGTGACATTATTTTTTCTTTGCATGTTATAAGTGGACTTATTTAGGTAAGTTAACTAAGATGAAAATGTTGAATGAAATTTTGCTTGCTTTTCATTAATATTAGATTTGACAAGTAAATGAGGGAAGATGAAGAGACCACTTACATTGGGGAAGATGCACAGAAAATAGGATAATTATGGCTATGGTGAAAATTATGGTAGGAAGAGATCATCTAAATATATTTAATTAAAATATAATCCTTAATTATAGTATTGTATTGTTATGGAAAGATAATCTGAATCTATCTTTTATATATTTTAATTTTGAATTTGTTTTATATGTTTTAATTTTTTATTATATTTATATTATTAAAAAAATAGTACTAAAATATTGTAGTTTATTGCTAATCTGTTATAACTTGTAATTAAATTGTTAAAATTTATAATTATAAAATTTTACTCCCTCCATCTCAAATTAATTGAATTTTTGAGATTTTTTTAATGTTCAAAATAGTTGAATTATTCAAAATTCAAAAAGAATATTTAAAACTTTTTTCATATTTGTCCTTTCATTTATTGAAGTTTTATATTTTCTAGGAGATAAATTACACTATATATTTATGATTTCA
>JAOTQJ010190165.1:0-61303 GCA_025642045.1 Solanum sejunctum
TGGATACATGTGGGTATGGGATATTACCTGTGATATGGTTACGTATGTATGGTACATTTGTTGGGTTGTTCTACCGCATCGGTGACCTTGTCCGCCCGCATATATATATATATATATATTATATATTTGCATAGATGTTTATTGTATGTTGGGTTGCTGTATGCAGGTTCGGTTAGTCAGTAAAAAAGAGGAAACTCTTCTGAAATTTTGGTGGATTCCTTACGTATTATAGTTGAAAATCTGGTTTAGTGTTTGTCTGGGTGTCTAATGGGCACTAATCATGGTCCCTGAGTTGGGCCATGACAGACACGAACTTAAGTCAAAATATTGTTAAGTAGGGGTTGGTTTTATCTCATGGGGTATTATGGTGAAAGAGAATACATTAATTAATTGTAGTGGCATTACAACTCTCTCTCCAGTAAGAAATTTCATCTCAAAATTTACCTCATGCTGCAATAATAACAAAGTTTATTTGTTGGACAAATAATTATCATCATCATATGGACCTTCCCGCATATTGAGAACATTATTGGGAGATCCTATGAGATCATCATCAATTATGCTGACTATAATTTGCTGAAGAATCTCTTCCTTCAAATTTTCGCATAAGGGCGATAATGCTTGCAGAATAGCATAAAAAGTTTGGTCATCAAAGAAATTTATGTATGCATTCATGACTGGAAGTACTCCCTAGATAAGAAATCAGGAAGAGAAGTAGCAATTCCTCTTGCTTATAATATCTCAAAATCAAAAGGAGTGAATTTTGCTTGCCACCTAGCAATTATTAATTTAGGGGCATGCACATGCTGATGCATACACACTTTATAGGACATAAAATACTATTAAACATGTAAAGGGACAAATAATATAGCTTAAACCTTTGACAAAATAAGTAATTATACAAGTAATCCACACCAAAAATCCTAGAATCATAAGTCTTGCCTCTGATACCAACACTTATGGCAACCCTCGCAGGAGGATGCCACTTTTGTACATTTTAGGTATATATAACACTTGCTAACATGCAAACAATTTAACAAGTGCCATATTAATGATAACTAATTAATGAATTCCAATAGTTAGAGGTATAGGATCCTATTCTAAAAGTCATTAAGTTGAGTTCTAGTTCAAATTTAAAGCGTAAGTATCTTGCGCAATAATTTTAACCACTATTTTATGCAATCTTTATGCATTACTCATATTATTGTAATACCCATTGAAAACTCAATTTTATATAGTCACTTCAAAATAACGGATAATGAAATATTAAAAACATGCTCACCAGTTCCAATTTCACTAGACAAGCTAAACCTTAAGTTCTAACCCATGGTTTTTTAATTTACGCATGCCTTTCCAGTTTTTACGTACATATGCAATAGAAAAATCATGTAGTTGTCCCAAACTACTACTACTATATATATATATATATATATATAGAGAGAGAGAGAGAGAGAGAGAGATGCAAATGTGATCTCGTGCAAAGTTCCAAAAAATCATAATCTTTTGTGGCCATTCTCAAGCATCAACTCGGTATGCTACTACAATAGAACTCAACTATGGCTAAACATGAAGCTTAGTGGTATAAATGCTAAAAGTAGAATCCTTTATATTTTTCAATTTATGATTGTTAAGTCGAGGGCAACATAATTTGAATACAGTAAATAAATATATCAATAGTATCAAGTTAGATATTTAGATATCCAAGTGTCAAGAGTTCTTGGGACAATCTTTACAAGACATTTAAATGCCAAGTTTTGCGCAATATGTATGTCATATTGTCACACCTAACATAATCAAGTATCAAAAATAACTGAAGCTCTCTATCAAGAAGGGCTGAAGCCCTGTATCAAGAAAGATGGAGACCCAATTTTCAAGAGAACCAAGAACCATAGAAAGAGTGGTTTCATAATTCGTGCATAATATGGACTGCTTCCATCCTTGAGGAGAATAAAAAATCCACAATTAAGATGGCTATTGATATGAACAAAAGGTGTTCTAATAGTGACAAGTCACAGCCACAACAAGGACAATGTCCACAATGATGTCAAGTGATCAGGAAATACAAATGGGCAAATTTAAAAAGTTCCTTGTGAGTCCCAAAATATATCAACACAACCAACTAAAATGATAAGAACATAGCTGAGATACCAACATAACATTGAAATGTACCAGCAGGTGATAAAGGCACAAGAACAAGTTTTTATGCGAACCTGAAACTTTTAGCACTTAATCGACCCTACCTATTTCAAGTCGTGGACCAATATGATATTTTTTTTCAGTCAACTTTCTTATGATTGTACAATAGTGTGAGTACCTTAATACTCATTTAATGCTCATTTAATATTTAACACTTATAATAGGTAGCAACTAACACGAGAAATGCCAAAACTAAGTCATATTTTTACAAATCAGGCACTTCTTGGTAGTTTCACTGCCTTGCAACGCAACTCGATTTTAGATTCGTAAATGGTCAAACTAGTCTTTCCAGTCTGCACAAAAACTATAGGTATATGAATATAGGTTGTAGATGGTCAAGAATCATTTAAAAACACACTTTCGACAAGTATTTATAATTGACACCTTAACAGCACATCCCTAGGGATTTCTATGTCAACCTTGGACAAAACTTGTCCTAATTGGCATCCACTATTTTGAATCCACAACTACATATATTAGGTTCCAACATAAACATAAGAGTTGTAGATACATGTCGTGGAGTTGCAAACAACTAAGAATCATTATAAAATAAATCTCACACATCAAGAACTAATTAAAATACTAACAACCACACATAGAAGACTTCTCCAATACAAACCTAGCAAAAACTTTCACTGTGTTCCACGCCTTCTTTTGATACCATACAAGCAAATTTAGGCTTTTACAGAATCATAAAATATGTAGGTATATGAATTAGCTTTCCAAAATATATTTATAGACTAAAAATACAGCTATATACAATGATATATTCCACAATTACTACATACTATGTAATTTAAAGACAGATTTTGACCTCTTACCAAAGAATAGGGAATTTCTCAACTTTACTCCTAGGGACTCATTTTTTTCATATGTTTTCTTGAAAAATAATATTTGGAGAGATTTTATAAGGTGTGATAAGGTCCATAAAACTGATTTAGGTTGGAGGAAAATATATTTTATGACAAAAGAGTCTTAAGAGAAAAACGTCCAATAAGGTGGCTGCACAAGTCACCTTTTTCCATTCCTTATTTATTTTGTCCACATATAATACGCACTATTAAGCCTTGTTTAAAATATAATAGTACTTAAAAAACATAATCTGCACTAATACAACCCCTCGCTCGTTTCTTTCAACTATTCAAGAAAATCAATTTCTCTAATGACACGAACTTAAGTTAAAAAGTTGTGAAGTAGGGGTTGGTTTTATCTCAAGGGGGTATTTTTTTGAAAGTGAATACATTAATTAATGATAGGGGTGTTACAGTTTATTAATGATATTTTCGTATATTTGAAGGATGAAGAAGAGCATGCTAATCACCTTAGAGTGCTTTTGCAAATACTCAAAGATCATGAGTTATATGCGAAATTCTCCATGTGTGAGTTTTGGCTAAAGTCAGTGGATTTCCTAGACCATGTTGTTTTGAGAGATGGCATTAGGGTGGATATTCAGAATATTAAGGTAGTTAACTAGCCAAGACCAACTTGTCGAACAAAAATAAGAAGCTTCTTGTGTTTAGCAGGCTACCATTGCAGATTTATTGAAGGCTTCTCATCTCTGTCAGCCCCATTGACAAAGCTGACTCAGGAAAAGGCCAAGTTTCAATGGTCTGGGGAATGTGAAAAGATTTTTTAGGAGTTTAAGACTTGATTTACTACAACACCAGTGTTGACCTTGAAAGACGAGACGGGTGAGCTTGTGATATACTGTGATGAATCTAAAGTTGGACTGGGTTATGTGCTTATGCAGAGAGAGAAGGTGATAGCTTATGCTTTAAGACATATCAATATCCATGATAAGAATTATCCAACTTATGATCTAGAGTTGGCAGCGATGGCATTCACACTTAAGTTCTGGTGTCACTATTTTTATGGGGTGCATGTAGACATGTTCACTGACCACAAGAGTTTCTAGTATGTATAAGTCAGAAAGACCTGTAGCAGAGGAGATGGCTGGAGTTGCTCAAGGATTATGATATGAGAATTCTCTATCACCCAGATAATGCTAACATTGTTACTGATGATCTTAGCAGGATATCAATGGGTAGATCTACCCCTGTAGAGGAAGGTAAGAGAGAATTACCCAAAGAAATGCATAGATTAGGTCAATTGGGAGTGCAACTTGAATAGAACAGCAAAGGCAGGGTCGATGTTCAAAATGATTCTGCTTTGTATTTAGTATCAGAAGTGAAAGAGAAGCAAGACCAAGACCCTATCTTGTTCCAATTAAAAGAAGCAGTTCATAAGTAGAAGGTGATGGTTTTCTCCAAAGAGAGAGATGGGGTATTGGGTTATCAAGGGAGATTATGTGTACCCAATGTTGATGGTCTTCGAAATAAAATCATGGCCAAAGGTCATAGCTTGACATATTCCATCCATCTTGGCTCCACCAAGATGTACCACGACTTGAGGGAAGTGTAATGGTAGAATGGGACAAAGAAAGATATTGCTGAGTGTGTTTCTAAGTGTCCCAATTGTCAACATATTATGGTTGAACATTAGAAACCTTGTGAATTAGCTCAGAACTTTGAAATTTCAGAATGGAAGTGGGAGGTAATCAACATGGATTTTAATACTAGCTTACCAAGATCCAAAAAGCAGCATGACTCCATATGGGTGATTATTGATAGGATGACTAAATCAGTCCACTTCTTAGTACTTAAGACAACTAATAAGGCTAAAAAGTATGCCTAACTTTACATTCGTGAGATTGTGAGGTTGCATGTGGTTGTCTTATCCATCATCTCAAATAGAGAGTTCAATTCACCTTTCTATTTTAGAGATCTTTTCAAAATGGATAGTGTACCAAGGTGAATATAAGCATCGCTTTTCACCCTCAAATAGATGCGCAGGTAGAGCATACTATTTATACTTCTAGAGATATGTTGAGACATATGTCATTGACTTCAATGGAAATTGGAATGACCATCTAATATTTATTGAGTTTGTACACAATAATAGCTATCATAGCAGCACTCAGATAGCCCCTTATGAAGCATTATATGGGAGGAAATGCAAGTCATCGATTGGCTTGTTCTAGGTTGGTGAAGTTGAGTTGATTGGACCAGATCTTGTCCACCAGTCTATCGAGAAGGTGGAAGTCATTATAGAAAGATTGAAGACAATCCAGAGTCGCCAGAAGTCATACATGAATGTGAGAAGAATAGACTTAGAACTCAAGGTAGATGATTGGGTGTATTTGAAGGTGCCACTCATGTGTAATGACCGCAAAAAGTGCCCAAAAATGTGCCTCGGAATGCCTAGAATTTTAAATTTCACATATCTCAATATTTGTTAGTTATTTAAAAAATTGGACTTTGGATTCTTGTTCAGGGCTCCAAAGTACGGAAAAAAGGGTCTAACTCCAATTTAACAACAAAGATTTAGCAATTACAAAAATTCAAGAACGCAACTTTTAGAATAGTTTCCGCGTCTAAAGCGTGATGCGCCCCAGTGTTATTTTGTGAATTTTTAAATTTTGGGTCCAAGGCTTTGGGTCTTTGTCCCAAAGGTTCCCATAAGTGGTTTTACTTATACTTAGCCAAATTTCACCGTCATATCATCCTAAATATTCTCAAATACTCAAAATAACACTTAGTTGTATTTTAACCCCTAAAACTCAAGTCCCAAACCCTCATCCCCACCTAAGGTTCTCCTTCAAGGATCTTCTTCAAGCTTCAAGTCTCCATCTCCAACCTTCACCAAGTTCATCTCCAAGCTAAGGTACATAGGTTTCTTGCATTGGTTCCTTTCACCCATGATATGCACTCCTCCTCTTATTCAAGTTTCATGATTTAAAGTGATTTCCAAATTGGTCTTGCACACCATAAAATTCAATGCACAGTATGGTAAAGCTATGTAAAGTTGTGACTATTTTTCTATGTTTTGAGCCATAAATCTTGGATCTATTGTAAGATTTAATGAAGGATTTTGATGTATATGTATTGAAAGTGTTGCAAGGTTTTGATTTGTGATTTCATCTCAAAATTAAATGGTTTTATACTACCATTTCATACCCTCTAAGTGTTTGATAAAATACACGGTTATGGTTTATTAAGGAATTGAAGGTCCAAAGCATGAGATATAATATGAATGATATAATGATGATTAAATGAGCTTTTGTATATGATTATTCCTATATATAGTTTTGCACTAGAGCATATGATAAATCCTATATAAAGTGTTGCATTAAACCATACCCCATTCGGAGGGACAAGAGCTTGGGTATCCATGTTGGGGGTTTATACTCATCAACCATTCGAGGAGCGTATATTTCGTCAGCATATTGGTAAAGTGTTATTTGCATCAACCATATGAGGGGTTTATACCACATAACCACCAAGGAGTTTATACCTTGAACAACTAGCTTGGTCTCTTCTTCACATATGATATCCTATATGAGCATGATTTACTAGAGCACATTTTACTTAAGAATTGAACATATATGTCATATTGTTATATTATGCTATTGCTTAATATTATGTATTTTGATTATGATGTCTACTTATTATTGCATTGCATCCTACATACTTATTCAGATGTACTAACGCATGCTCTTACCTATATGATATCACTATGTAAGGTTCGAAGCCCAAGTTGATCATCCTTCTCCTCCACGTGGCTAATCAAAACTACTCAAGCTAGTTGGTGAGTCCTCCACTACGGGGACCTTTGTATTTGTTTTTCCTATTATATATTTAATACTCTTCTTCACTTTCTATTTAGACTTGTAGGGTGAGCCCGGTTGCTTTGTCTTTGCCCCCGCTCTTATCTATGTGATAGAGGTGTCATTGGACATGCTATGTATCTATGATATGAGCTTTGACTCTTTTCCCTTGATTACGATATTGTGCAAGCTTTCCCCTAAGTTACATTGCCCCTATTTCTACTCTTTTATGAAGTTTAAATGCTTTCACTATCGATGATGTGTAATGATAAGTTAAGAGGCTTATTTGGGGACCCTCCTGGCTCCCCATTAACCATATCACATCTAACCCCTTTTTTTAGTTGCGATAAATATGGTATCAGAGCACTAGGTTGATAGATTCTCGAAGTCCAATATACCACATTAATTAAAGTTTGCTTTGACTCTTTTCCCTTGATTACGATATTGTACAAGCTTTCCCCTTAGTTACATTGCCCCTATTTCTACTCTTTTATGAAGTTTAAATGCTTTCACTATCGATGATGTGTAATGATAAATTAAGAGGCTTATTTGGGGACCCTTCTGGCTCCCCATTAACCATATCACATCTAACCCCTTTTTTTAGTTGCGATAAATATGGTATCAGAGCACTAGGTGGATAGATTCTCGAAGTCCAATATACCACATTAATTAAAGTTTTATGCATGGTTATTTTGAGCACAATAAGTAGGAGTACGAGGCTATGAGATATTTTAAGAAATGTTTCATTGCATCATGATCTATGTCATGCGATAGAGTTAGGTCCCTAGGGCTTATTGCTAACCCCTTACCATTACATTTTAGGATATGTCTCAAGCTACTCAAAATGGTTACATATCTAATATGAAGGTTTAGAATGCTCCATGAGTAATCACCAAAGCGGTGATAACATTGGCAACTCAACTCAATCATCAATTGGGTGTTCCCGAGACTTTTAGTGGGGATAGTACAGGTAGTGAGGCAAAGATGGCCCATAATCTGGGCAAGTTTAAAAGTCTCAAATGTAGAGGTGTTTGTGGTGTGGCCCATAATGGTGTGTGTTCTAATTGTGGAAGGGGTCATAGAGTCCTATGGTTAGGAGTCACCAATGCTTGTTTCCATTATGTTGAGGAGGGGCATAAGAAGAAGGATTATACTTGTAAATGCTATAAGGATAAACGAGGTGATGGTGCGATGACTAATACCAAGTGTCAAAGTTATAGAAAGAACAACGGTGGCCCATGTCGAAGGAACACTAGTTCTTGCTTTGGATTTGGTAAGGTGGGTCACAAGCTTGTGGATTGTCTAATTATTTCAATGGGGCTGTAAGGGTGGTCAAGTTTTGGACCATGGTGGCTATGTTGATCAAGTGCCTCAAGGAGGGGTTGAGGTGCCCGATGGTATTACTAGTAAGTTGAAGTTTCCTTTGCTTTGATGTGCTTGCATTGTTAGGGCCAGTGTGCCACTATTTCTTCTCTATTCTTCTTGGTTGGTGGTGGGGCTTCTGATGTGCCCAAGTTGTTGTGTGGATCTTTGGTGTCTATCATTTTATCAGGTATATTTTTTCTAGAAGGTTCATATGTGATGATCCAGATTTGTGTTGCATTAGGTCTTGCTTTGTGGTTTGTTGGAGTTGACATGGTAGAATTTGATGTCATTGTAGTAATGGAATGGTTATACGCATGTAGTATCTTTATAGATGGTAGGACCCATAGAATTTGGCCCGATTCCCTAATGAACCCGTCTTTAAGAGTAAGGTTGTGAAGTGATAGCATGGAAGGTAGGTTGAATTCATGTCTTAGGGTACAATATGGTCTCTAAGGAGGTTACATTTGTCATCTTGTAAGAATGGAGGTGTAAAACCTAAGTTGTTTTATTATTGAGTTGTTGGTGGTAGATGAGGCCTTGAACGTCCCTATCCGATATTTTGAAATTGGGGAAGTGTATTTTGGTTTGACTAGTGCTCGGGTTATGCGTACAAGTCTCATGAATAGGATCTTTTAGCGCCTACTCCAATAGGCTAATGGTGGTTTTGGTGATGATACGATGGTTTGTGTTCTCTAATGGGGTAGTGCATGTGAGTCTTTTGAGGGTAGTACAACAATGTTTAAGCAAGAAGGTTGGATGTTAAATAGGGTGAATGGAGATTTTGGTGTTAAGAGGTTGCCTTTCCTAGGTCGTGTGATGCCGGGTGATGGTATTAAGGTGAACCCTAGTAAGATAAAGGTAATTAGAGGTTAGCCTAGACCTTGGCTTCCTTGGGTATTAGGAGCCTCCTAGTTTTAGTGGGTTGTTATCAGATATTGTGAGTAGGTTCTCTAATATTGTTACTCCTTTGACTTAGTTGATCCTAAGTAAGTCTCTGTTGTGACCGACGTTTGGAGTAGGGTGATTTAACAAGTCTCCGAGTTGCTATTTCTTATGTTATTCCTTTGTGCTAGTAAGATTCATGTGTATGTGGGTTTATCCTTGACCCCTTTCAATCAAGGAGACCCAAAATTATTTGCAAGAAAACCAATATGGATTTTACTTATTTTAATTTGAGATTTGAATATTATGATTCCTAAAATTCTATTGATGCATGGATAGTGTTTATTTGATGATTTTAATGTGACTTAAACCATTATATGAGGATTTACTTTGGGTTTATGAGATTATTAGTATGCATGTTCCCTTTTTGAATTATTCATGCATAAGAGGTTACACTGTGGATTTAAATGTGAAATTAATTTTGGTCACTTCAACTTCATACTATAATGTTGATTTTGAAATGGAGTCTTAATTACCTATGTTATTTCATCATTGTTCATAGCATATGCATTCATGTGCACATATTATTTTGAAATAAAATTATGTTATGGGTAAGCCCAATTTCATTTTATGGTATGATTTTGATAAAAGGTTGGTTATGACAATATTGTGATCACATATATGTCTTTGATTATGGCTCTTTAAGCATTTTGGGTGATTGCACCATTTTATATATGAATGGGCTATTCCTATGCCTGAGTATAATGACTATGAAATTATGATTTTTGGCATTTGAGTCTAAGTATGAATTTTATTATGAATGGTGTTTGGCTTTTAAGCCTAATTGTGCATTTAAATGATTTAGAAAGAAAAATGACTATTGCCTCTTTGAAAATGTGTATATGTACGTTATAAGTATTCTTGTGGGATGATGGGGGGGTCTATAAGGGTTGCACCATGTTCTTATTGCATAGAGCCTTGTCTTGTGATTTGGTTGAATCTAGCATAATGAGTTGGAGGTCTTGTGGTAGTTCGGGCTACTTACATAGCATGCTTCCAATGAGTATAGAATCCCGTAAGGTTGTAATATGATAGTTAATGAAGGTCGATCTGTTTTGTCAACTCCAATTGGGTACTCACTTCCCTAACATTGACTTGAGGATGGAGTTTTCTCCTCAAATGTAAAGGAGGCTAGGTGATATCCCTAAGTGCCTTTTGAAACTAGGAATGAGCATTTTGATTATTGGTGGAGTTGTTAGGAGGACAATTGTGTCTACTGGGTTTCATGAATAGGGTCTTAAAACCCTACCTTGGTATGTTTGTAGTGGTCTCTCTTAATAAGGTTTTGATTTGTTTAGAGCTTGTGAATCATTTGGGGGTAGCTTTATAAGTCTTTGAGGATGATAGATTGTTTGCTAATATGACAGGTGTGCATTGTCGATAGCAAAAAGGTGGTTAGAATTGTTTAAGGATTATGAAGAGAGTGTGCATTATTTTTCTCGGTAAGGTTTGTGTGTAGTTGGTGCTCAAAGTAGGGAGCCTATGAGTAGCTTAGCACATGTGGTTAATGGTGGTAGGGAGGTGACTAGTGGAGTTCATCGGTTGGTTAGATTGGAAGTTAGGTTGAGGGAAGTTAAATATGGTAGTATAGCACTCTTGATGGTTTCAAATCTTCCTTGGTTAAGAGGTCTAGATTAAGAAAGACCTAGATTTTGCCTTATTAGAATTAAAAGTTTTGCGTGGACAAATGGTAGAGTGGACACTGTCTCCCAAGGGGTAGATGGTAGTTATGGTACCAAGTAGGTTAGGTTTATTTAAGCTTGAAAATTAAGTTAAGGATTGTGAGTCTTTATAGAGTGTAGAGGGAGGTTGGTAAGATTGCATAAGTTTGGGGATTCGCCTATGGATGTAGATATGGTTCATCCGGTTCTTCATGCTTCTAGGTGGATGGGATGTGTTGGTGACTCTAGTGCTATAGCACTCCTTGAAATTGTGGGTGATATGGAAGACAAGTTGGCTTAGAGAAAGCTCCCGGTGGAGGTGTTGGATGGATGAGTGGGGAAGTTGATTGGTGAGGATGTGGTGTTCATTAAGGCCCTATTGAAAGGGATCATCAAGTCAAAGGTGTTTCCAAGGAAGCCATAGCGATCATATGGAGCAATATTCATACCTCGTTCTCTCTAATTAAGCATATGATAACGACTAAGTTCTTCATATGGTTCCAAGTCTTATATTTCAGCCCCTACATCATTTATATGCATTCATGTTTAAATTGGCAAGTTCATGATGATTTTACACTTATGATGAGGTTTTGGAAAATGGTGTTTTAAGTGTAATATTACATTCTTATTGGGGGTTGATTTATTTATGATCACTCTTGTCTTGTACGTCTCTTTTACATTCGAGGACGAATATTCCAAAGGGGGATATACTGTAACGACGCCAAGAAGTGCCCAAAAACATGTATCGGAATGCTTGGAATTTTAAATTTCATATATCTCAAAATCCATTCTTTATTTTGCAAATTCGACTTCAGATTCTTGTTCAGGGGGTCTAAATTAGGGGAAAAAGTGTCTAACCCTAATTTAAGATCAAAGATTTAGCAATTACGGAAATCCAGAATACAATTTCCAGAATAGCTTCCGCGTCTGAGGCGCGACGCGCCACAGTGTTATTTTGTGCATTTTTCTATTTTGGGTCAGGCTTTGGGTCTTGGGCCTAATAGTTTCCATACGTGTTTTTACTTAACCAAATTTCACCCTCATATCATCCTTAATATTCTCCAATACTCACTAAGACACTTAGCCATATTTTCACCCATATTTTCACCCCTCAAACCCAAGTTACAAACCCTCATCCCAAGCTAAGGTTCTCCTTCAAGGTTCTTCTTCAAACTTCAAGACTCCATCTCCAACCTTCACCAAGTTTATCTCCATATGGGTTTCTTTCATGGGTTCCTTTCACCCATGATATCCTAACCTCCTCTTACTCAAATTTCATGATTTAAAGTGATTTACAAATGAGTCTTGCGTACTATGAAATTTATGACACACAATGTTAAAGCTATGTCTAGTTGTGACTGTTTTGCTATGTTTTGAGCTATAAATCTCGGGTATAGATTTGATGAAGGGTTTTGATGTATATATCTTAAGAGTGTTGCAAGGTGTTTATTGATGGTTTACAATGGATTTTCTTCCATAATTTCATCTCTAAATTGCATGGTTTTATACTACCATTTCACACCCCTAAGTGTTTGATAAAATGTTCAGTTATGGTTTCTTGAGGAATTGAAGGCCCAAAGCATGAGATATCACATGCATGATGTTATGATGATGAAATGATCTTATGTATATAGTTATTCCTATATGAAGTGTTGCACTAGAGCCTATGATTAATCCTACATAAAGTGTTGCATTAGACAATACTTGATCCAGGGGGACAAGAGCCCGGGTAACCATGTTGGGAGTTTATACTCATCAACCATGAGAGGAATTTATACTTTGTCACCAAGTTGGTAAGCTGTGATTACTATCAACCATGTGAGGGGTTTATACCATATAACCACCAAGTGGTTTATACCTTGAACAACTAGCTTGGTCTTTTCTTCACATATGATATCCTATATGAGCATGATTTACTGGAGCATGTTTTACTTAAGAATTGAGCATACATGTGACATTGTTATATTATGTTGATTGCTGAATATTATCCATTTTGATTATGATGCCTACTTATAATTTCATTTCATCCTACATACTTATTATATTCAAACGTACTAACGCATACTCTTGCCTACATGATATCACTATGTAAGGATCGAAGCCCAAGTTGATCATCCTTCTTCTCCACATGGCTAATTAGTACTACTCAAGCTAGCTGGTGAGTCCTCCACTTTGGGAACCTTAGCATTTGTTTCTCCTATTATGTATTGAGCACTCTACTTTAATTTGTATTTAGACTATAAGGGTGAGTCCAGTTGCTTTGTCTTGGCCCCCGCTCTTATCTATGTAGTAGAGGTATCATTGGACATGCTATATATCTGTGATATGAGCTTTGACTCTTGTCCCTTGATTACAGTATTGTGCAAGCTTTCTCCTTAGTCCCATTGCCCATATTTCTAGTACCATTGAGTATTAAATGAGAAGAAAGTTGATGAGATAATTGAGATGCTAGGTCAAAAGGCCCAATTAAGATGAGTTGCTGAGATGATTAGAGTCTCTGTGAGACTAATTGTAATGATGAGAGCCTCTACAAGGCTAATTCAGATAAGGAATTTTATGAGTATTGAGTCTTAGGAGGAGTATCGAGCACCAAAATGAGTAAGAGTAAATCCAACTCACACCTATTACCTATGTTGGCAAGCGTAGGTAAGGATAGGACCATTACATTGAGGTTCCCTCTTGAGTTAAAGTCCCTGAAAGCAATAGAGGACTTGTGTGTAATGCTTGGTAAAATTACAAAAATACCCCTAGAATAGAGATGTGTGCGTAATATATCTTCCCATGCTCCATTTGTAAATTCGACGCTAGATATGCCATCAGCATGAAGAATTGAGCGGAAAAATAGTCTTAATTGGATATTAGAACCATTGAATTGAAAAATAATTTTTTATAATTAATCCCAAAATAGCGTTGATGCGTGACCAAGGCGTGATGCGCTAGGGACATGGAGTAACACATTTTTTTTAATTTTTTTACGATAATTTCGAGAAGGAATTGTACATGTCCGCACCTAATTCGCAACGCCGACTTGGCATTTTTGGGATAAAATTTTTCTTCTTAATTTGAGGGGCATTCTAATCAATTCTTAACCTCAGTTAAAATCAAAACATGATCAATTCAGGTCCTTTTGATTTGTAAATAGGTCTAAGTCCTTTTTCACAACACATGAAAGTTAGGGCTTGGGAGAGAGGAAAGAAGAACGTGTGATTGAAGAATTCAAGGAGAATTCTGGATGGTTGATTGAAAAAACTCCATCCCATGTATGTAAGGCTAAACTAAAAGTATGAGATTGTTCTCTCATGTACCCCATAGAAGGTCTTATATAAGAGTTGAAGGTTCTTGAGTCAACATACATGATTCTTGATTATTTTCTTGAAATATTTATAATTTACTGCATATATTTTCATATGTTGATGATCATCAAAAACTTGTTTCTTGTATTGAATACTTTTCATGATACATTGTATAAACCTAATATGTTATTTTATGAGATTATGCATGAATGAACATAGGGATTGAGTCTAGAGCCTTGACTTGAGTACGTTGATGGAAATCTTGATGTGAGTATGATGTTGAGTCAGTTGAGCTTGATAATCTTATGAGTCTTCATAATTGAGTTCTTGAGTTCTGTCTAACCGACTTCTTCTAATTGATGATTTGAGCCCTTGAGTTTCCAAATTGAGAATTGATTAAATTGAGATGCATTAAAGTCCCTAAAATAATAAAAGACCTTTGAGTTTGAGCTAACGAGATGATAAGAGTCTCTATGAGATTAATTGAGATTATAAATGCCTCCATGAGGCTACTCGAGATGATGGGGAGGAGTCTTATGAGAATTAAGTCTTGAGAGGAGTATCGAGCACCAAAATGAGAAAGAGTGAATCCCACTTGCAGTCATTACCTATGCCTGCCTAGTATAGGAGAGGATTGAACCATTATATCTTATGGTCCCTTCTCGAGTTTACATCCCAAAAATTATAGAGGATGGCTAAGATTCAAATTCCTTATGGATCATACTTTTCCTTACCTGACAAGTACGGAATGGTTGTGGCAAATTTAGCGTGATTGTTGTACAATCCCTAGCTCATAATTGGTTGTTTTCAGTTAAGAGAAACTGCCAGAAAGTTTCCACCTTGAGTACTCTGGGTCTAGATGAGATGACATGAGTTGAGATGAGTCCCTTTGAGACAAGTTTGATTGATGGATGAGTTTATTGGTTGATGGATCACTTGTCTACTCTTTATTCTTGCTTTAGATAGATATTTGACATATTGATTGGTTTTTATATTGAGTTGATTGTTATTTCTACATTGTTCTACCTGTTTCGGTTTTGTTCAAATATTTTACATAATGTACATTCCATGTACTGATGCTACTCTAGCGCTGCATCATTTTATGATGTAGATACATGGGATAGAGATCATTAGCAGGCGTATCATTGAGGATCTTTGGATGTTCAGCTGATTAGTGAGCCCCCCTACTTCGGAGGATTCATTATGTAATTTTCACCTTGCTTTAGAGTCAGACATTTATTAGATTTATTTTCATTGAGGTAGTCATGGGTCTGTCTAGTTCTTTTTACTAGCCTTTTATTTATGATACTATTTTGAGACTATATGAAATGTACCCATTAACTTCCGTTTATCTTCCACTGATTTGTAGAGTTTACTAATTGAATGAAGATGATGAAGCCAACTGATTTGCTTGGGGACTAAAAATAGTCTCTATTTGCTAGTTATATTTAGGGTACCCTCCTGGGGCATGACTTTGTGGAGCCTAGATCCTTAGGGGATCCAATTGGTTTTTTACCTGGAAAGTATGTAACAACTATGGAAACATCAGCAGGATTATTGTACAATGACTGGCAAATAAGTAATTGCTATCAAAAAAGAGAAACTCCCAGATAGGTCCCACACAAATAGTACTTTGAGTCAAGTTGAGTTGAGTTTAGTTGATTGAAGAGGTTTGATTGGTTGATGGGTCATTTGTCTACTCTTTATTTTTGCTTTAGATAGACATTTGACATTATGATTGAATATCTTCTGAATTGATGTTATTTCTATATTATTCTTCCTATATCTGTTTCATTCAACTATTTTATATACTCATACATTCCATATACTGGTGTCCCCTTTGGACTACATCATTTTGTGATGCAGAGGCAGGTACTAGAGATCGTCAACAGGTGCATCGTTGAGGATCTTTGCAATCAGCTGAGCTAGTGAGTCTCCCTTACTTTGGAGGATCCAGTTTTATTTTCATCTACCCTTCTAGAGTTAGACTAGAGTTAGCTTTATTTTTTCTTGATGTGGCCATGGGTTTATTATTGGCACTAATTGATAGTGATAGAGGCTTCATAGACTAGAGTTGAGTTATTGATTTGAGATTTCTTTGAGCTAGTTTTTTCCATACTGCCTTTTATTTTTATATGATATTTGAAACTAAAATTGCCCATTTATTTATCTTTAGACTTTCAATGATTTAGTAGCTATATTGATTGAATGAATGTGATGATGCCAAGTGGATGTGTGATACTTGATAACTCTATGCTTTTATGTATCAATGTTTCAAGCCTCATTTGGTCAGGTTTGGTGTGTATTAGATTCATGGGAGACTCCTAGTACCTAAACGAGTCCAAGGCTTCCCTAAGTGTTGCGGTTTGAGTGGTGGTTCATGCAATGGTCAACTTTAAACAAGCATAACTCTTGGCACATTTGGAACTGGGTGGCCTATGATATTTCAAATGTAATCCCTTTGAGTTAGCTTTTCAACGCACTAGGTTTCACCTTATTTCGAAGTTGGATGAAGGAGTTATTACTATTTTCACGAGATCCCTCTCATGCATTGAAGCCCCACCGGCACCTATACGGGCAGTGTGGCCTTGTACAGGTCATGGCAATTGTTTGGGGCTGTAAATGGAGTGGTAAGACTATGTCTTGGTCCATGACCAGTGGCACGGGTTGTGTGACTCACCACTGATCGTAAGGAGGGGTGTGAGGTGATTTAGGATGCTTGGCTAGGCATGGGTGGTATTGGAAGCTAAGGCACAGGCCACAACTACCTTGTACGACTCGTGTGAAGGGATACAGGCCATGGCACCAGGGAGTGTGCTGGCCTTCAACATTTTCTTGTTTAAGTGAGGTAGGACGGACTAGTATAACACTACACGGTCCGTCAAAGTAGTCGTCAATGTGACGTCAATGCTAACTTTTTCTCAAGTGTTCCAATTTAATTTTTCTATCTAAGTCTTGTCTCACTAGAACTCCACATGACCCATAGAGTTCCACATGGCCAGTGAAGTCTCTAGTTAGATGACACTTTGCTAATTTTTTCATCCATTTACTAATGGAATTTTCATAAATATTAATTACTCTAATGCCCTTTTTAGACTTCCAATGCTATCTTAACCTTCCAAAAAGACCTAAGAAAGGTTTCAAAGGATAAAACTCATTACACTCATCTAAAATACACTATCAGTTCTCTCAAAAGCCTACATCAAGCCCCATTTCAATTTCAAGGAAAACCCAAGAAAAAGATTGGATTCGAATATCATTTCCAAGCCTTCATTCTTCCCAATCTCAATTCCAAGCGACTCTAGACCTAAGGTATGTGAGTTTCTTTCATGTTTCCTTTCACCCATGATACCCAAGATTCCTTTTTCTAAATTGCGTGATTTAAAGTTGAGTTTTCAAATGGGTTTACTAGTATGAACATGTCTATGAACTATGTTAAAGCTATGTAAAGTTATGACTATTTTTCTATGTTGTGAGCTGTATATCTTAGATGTATTGTAAGTTTTGATGAGTGGTTTTGATGTGAATGCCTTAGGAGTGTTGCAAGATGGTTATTCATGATTTTATGATGGATTTACTTGTATATTTGCATCTCTAAATTACATGGTTTTATACTACCATTTCACACCCATAAAGTGTTTGAAAAAAGGTCAGGTTATTGCTTATTGAGCAATTGAAGGTCCCAAGCATGATATATGATTTGAATGATGTGATGATAATGAAATGAGCTTACGTATATGATTATTCCTATATGAGGTATTTCATTAGAGACTATGATGAATCCTATATAAAGTGTAGAACTTGACCATGCCCAATCTGAGGGTTCGAAGAGCTCGGATAACCTAGTAAAGGGTTTGTATATCTCCACCTAGTGATGGGGTGGCATCATCACTATCCTAAATAGGGGTTAGTATTCATCAACCTAGATGATGGTTAATACTCATCCACCTAACTGATGGGGCGACATCATCACTAACCTAGTTCGGGGTTAGTATTCATCAACCTAGATGAGGGTTAGTACTCATCCACCTTGGTGATGGGGCGGCATTATCACCAACCTAGATGAGGATTAGTATTCATCCACCTAAGTGATGGAGTGACATCATCACTAACCTACCAAAGGGTTGTACATTTGGAAATCTAGCTTGGTCTCTTCTTCACTTATAACACCCTATACAAGCATAAGTTACTTAAGCATGTTTTACTTAAGCATTGATCATACATGACATATTGAATATTATATCTATTGCTTAATATCATGCATTTTGACTATGATGCCTAATTCTTAATGCATTGTATCCTACATACTTAGTACATTCAAATGTGCTAACACACTCTATGCCTACATGATATTACTATGTAGGGAATGGAGCTTCATTTCGTCATCATTATCATCCACGTGGCTAGTGGTATCCATTCAAGCTAGTTGGTGAGTCCTCATGTGCAAGGGCAATATCCATATTCTTAAGCTATGTATTAAAGACTATCCTTTTCTTTCGTATACTTTTACTATGAAGGTGAGCCAAGATGCTTGTCTTGGCCCCCATTAAGTCCTATATTAGAGATGGGCAAGTTATGTATGATGCTTGAGCTTGGACTTACTTATGATATTTAAGTTATTTAACTATGAGTCTCTCATATAGTAATAATTCCCCTTATTTATGTTTCTTATGTTGTTTACCATTACTTCCATAACCAAGAATATGTAATGCTATGCTACGAGGATTGTTTTGGGTTCCTTCGGATTCCTCATTTGCTAGTCACATCTAGGCCTTAGACTTCGGTCATGACAAAGATGGTATAAGAACACTAGATTGATATATCCTCAGAGTCCAATACACTGCGTTAATTAGACTCCTAGTCATGGTTGTGAAGCATGCCATGACTGTGAGTAGAAGGCTTTGAGACGTTTTAGGAAATGTTACCTTTTTTCCTATTCTAAGTCATGCTATAGAGTTGAGTTAAGACTTTTCCCTCTAAGGATTGTTCTTTGCTATGTTAGATTATACCAAACACTTGAGGAAGAAGGGAATAAACTCTCGAGGTGCAACCTAACATTGCTGAGCTTCGGGATACTTTCACTATGCTTGCCCAAGTTATGGCCAATCAAGTCAACCAAGGGGCCCAATCCCTCATTCTACTACCCCAAGAGCTAGGGTAAGAGACTTAATGAGTATGAATCCTTTGATTTTCTATGTGTCAAAGGTAAAGGAAGACCCACAATAGTTTATTGATGAGGTTTACAAAATCTTGAATATCATAAGTGTTGGGCCAAATGAAAAGGCGGAGATGGTGGCATACCAATTCAAGGGGGTAGGCCAAATTTGGTATGGTCAATAGAAGGAGGAGAAGGGAAATGGTTATGTGATACTTTGGGAGGAGTTCAAATTTGCTTTCCTCAATCTATTTTTCCATCATGAGCTTAGGGAAGCAATGCTGGTGGAGTTTATGAACATGGAACAAGGTGCTATGAGTGTGAGGGAGTATGCCCTAAAGTTTAATAAACTTTCAAATTATGCTCCTCATTTGTTGTCCAATCCTAGATCGAGCATGAATAAGTGTTTGATATAGCTCTATAATTTGGTGCGTGAACAATGTCAGTTCATTTTGCTAGTTGGTGATATGGACTTATCTCGGTTAATTATATATGCCGAATAAATGGAGGAGGAGAAATTGAGGAAGAGAAGAGATCATAATTCCAAGAGGGATAATTTTAAGGGTAATTTCCAAAAAGGTGCCCAACTCATTATGGCCAAAGGTCTTCTCATGATTCTAAGGTGGCTTTGTTAATGATTTCCCAAGGGCATGAGGTGTTGAAGGTGTAGATCCAAATGTTGGGCATCGAAAGTGTGTTAAGGATCATAGTGGCCTATGCTTGAGGGGCACTAACACTTGTTTTAGTTGTAGGGATATGGGTCATAAAAAGTTTGAATGCCCTCGGTTTCACAACAAGGGTAAAAATGGTAAAGTTGATAGAAGGGGTTCTCCAAGGCATAATTGTTTCTATGCTCTTCAATGGAGGCAATAAGTGTCCGATGTTATTACTGGTAAGTTGAAGTTTTCTTGGCTTTGATGTGTGTACATTGTTGGGGCCGATGTTCCATTGTTTCTCTCTTTAATCTTTTTGGTTGCTAGAAAGTCCATAAGTGTTGATCTATGTTCATTTTGCATTAGGTTTTGCCTTATGACTTTTTAGAGTTGGTGTGTTGGTAAGTGGTGTTATACTTGGGATGGAATAGTTGTATGCACGTTGTGTCTTCATGGAGATTAGTTGTTGTATGCATTGGCTATATTTATGGGTCTTTAGAATAGGTTCTTAAAGCCCTATATTAATATGTTTGTGGTGGTCTCAAGTAATGAGGGATTGAATTGTGTTGAGCTTGTGAATTATTTGGGGGTAGTGTTACAAGTCTTGGAGGATGAGAGATTGTTTAATAAAAGATGATATGAGTGTGCTTTAGTTCTTTTTCGATAAGGCTAGCGTTTTGGTTGGTGCTCTAAGTACATTGACTATGAGTAGCTTAGCATATATGGATAGTGGTGGCAAAGAGGAGACTAGTAGAGTCCATCAGTTGGATAGGTAAGAAGTAGGATGAGGGAAGTAGGGAATGATAGTATAGTGTCCTTGGTGATTCTGAATCTTCTTTGGTTAAGAGGTCTAGATTAGGCAAGGCCTTGATTCTGCCTTGTTAGATTTGGAAGTTTTGGGTGAGAAAATGATAGAGTGGAGGCTGTCTCCCAAGGGGGAGATTTTAGTTGTAGTACCAAGTGGACTAGGTATGTTTAAGGTTGGCAATTGAGTTGAGGATTGTGAGTCCTTATAGTGTGTAGAGTGAGGTTGGTAAGGTTGCATAGGTTTGGGATTGCCTATGGATGTAGATATGGTTCGTCCAGTTCTTCATGCTTATAGGTGGATGGGATGTGTTGGTGACTCTAGTGCTATAGCACTTCTTGAAATTATGGATGATGTGGAGGACAAGTTGTCTTAAAGGAAGGTTCTGGAGGAGTTGTTGGATGGATGAGTGTAAAAGTTGGTTAATGAGGATACGGTGTTCGACAAGGCCCCTTTAGAAGAGTCGTCCATTTTGTATGTGCTTCTAAAGGAGCTGGTGCGGGCATGGAGAAGAAATACCCGTATCTCTTTCATTTTATTCAAGCTTATGATGATATGTCAAGTCCTTTTTATGATTCCAAGTCTCAAGTATTCGCCATTAAGTCATTGTATGCATTTATGTTCATGTTAATAAGTTTATGAGAAATTTCAATGTACATGTTGAACTTTCCTTAGAAATCATGTTTGTGTGCATTGTTGCATTCATGTTTTGTCTAAAGTCTTCACGACTACTTTCCTTGTGTACATTTTCTTTGATATTCGGGGATGAATATTCCAAGGGAGAGATATTATGACACCCCATAACTCTATGATCTTATGTATTCATTTTTCAAGCCTCATTTGGTTAGGTTTGGGGTGTATTAGGTTCATGGGAGACTTCTAGTACCTAAACAAGTCCAAGACTTCTCTAAGAGTTGAGTTTTAAGTGATGGTTTATGCAAGGGTCAACTTTAAACAAGCATAACTCTTGGCACATTTGGAATAGGTGGCGCACGACATGTCAACTGAAATCCCTTTAAGTTAGCCTGACAATTCACTTGGTTGCACTGTATTCCAATGTCGGATGAAGGAGTTATGACCATTGTCGTGAGACCCTCCCATGCAGTGAAGCCCCAAGGGAACCTAAATGGGCAGTATGGCGTTATACAGGTCATGGGAATTGTTTAGGGCTGGAAAATGGCGTGGCGATGCTAAGTATCATGCATGACCAGTGCCATGGGTCGTGTGACTAACCACTGGTCATGAGGAGGGGTGTGGAGGTGATTTAGGAGGCTTGGCTAGGCGTGGGTGGCATTGGAAGCTAAGGCATAGGCCACGACTGCCTTATATAGCTCATGTGAAAGGGTGCGAGCTGTGACACCTGGGAGTGTGCTGGCCTGCAACATTTCCTTTTATAATTGAGGTAGGACGAACTAGTAAACGGTATGTGTAACACTACACAGTCCGTGAAAGTAGTTGTCAAAGTAATGTCAACGCTAACTTTTCTAAAGTGTTCCAATTCTATTTTTCTATCTATGTCATGTCTCACAGGTACTGCACACTACCCGTAGAGTGCCACACGGCCAGTGAAGGCTCCAATTAGATGATACTTTGCCAATTTTTCCATCCATTAACTAATGGCATTTTCATAAATATTAATTACTCTAGTACCCCTTTTAGACTTCCAATGATATCTTAACCTTCCTAAAATACCTAAACAAGGTTCCATAGTATAAAAATCATTACTCTTATCTGAAATAGACTTTGAATTCTCTCAAAAGCCTCCACCAAGACCCAATTAAATTTAAAGGAAAACCCACGAACAAGATTGGATTCAAAGATCATTTACAAGCCTCCATTCTTCCCAATCCCAATTCCAAGAAACTCTAGACCTAAGGTATGTGAGTTTCTTTCATGGCTTCCTTTCACCCATGATACCCAAGCTTCCTTTTAATAAATTGCATGATTTAAGTTGAGTTCACAAATGGATTTACTAGTATGAACATGTCTATGAACTAGGTTAAAGCGATGTAAAGTTGTGCCTATTTTGCTATGTTGAGCTATATATCTTAGATCTATTGTAAGTTTTGATGAGGGGTTTTGATGTGAATGCCTCAGGGGTGATGCAAGATGGTTATTGATGATTTTATGATGGATTTACTTGTATATTTTCATCTCTAAATTGCATGGTTTTATACTACCATTTCACACCCGTCAAGTGTTTGAAAAAATGTCAGGTTATGGCTTATTGAGCAATTGAAGGTCCCCAAGCATGAGATATGATATGAATGATGTTATGATAATGAAATAAGCTTATGTATATGATAATTCCCACATGAAGTATTCGTTGGAGCCTATGATAAATCCTATATAAAGTGTAAAACTCGACCCTGCCCAATTCGGGGGATCTAAGCGCCCGAATAACCTAGTGAAAGGGTTTGTACTTCTCCACCTAGAGATGAGGCATCATCATCACTAACTTAGATAGGGTTTAGTACTCATCAACCTAGATGAGGGTTAGTACTCATCCACCTAAGTCATAGGGTGACATCATCACTAACCTAGATGGGGGTTAGTACACATCAACCTAGATGAGGGTTAGTACTCATCCACCTTTGTGATGGGGGGACATTATCACCAACCTAGATGAGGCTTAGTGCTCATCCACCTAAGTGATAGGGCGACATCATCACTAACATACCAAAGGTTTCTACATTTGGAAATCTAGCTTGGTCTCTTCTTTACATATGATATCCTATACAAGCATGAGTAACTTAAGTATGCTTTACTTAAGCATTAATCATACATGAAATATTGAATATTATGTCTATTGCTTAATATTGTGCATTTTGACTATGATGCCTAGTTCTTGTTGCATTGCATCCTACATACTTAGTACATTCAAACTTACTAACGCATACTCTATGGCTACCTGATGTTACCATGTAGGAATTGGAGCTTCATTTGGTCATCATTATCCTCCACGTGGCTAGTGGTATCCATTCAAGCTAGTTGATGAGTCCTCATGTGCGAGGGCAGTATCTATGTTCTTAAGCTATGTATTAAAGACTATTCTTCTTTTTGGTATACTTTTACTATGAGGGTGATCCTAGTTGCTTGTCTTAGCCCACGTTAAGTTCTATGTTAGAGGTGTTATTGGGTAAGTTATATATCATGCTTGAGCTTTGACTTACTTGTGATATTCAAGCTATTTAAATATGAATCTCGCCTATAGTCTCAATTCCCCTTATTTATGTTTCTTACGTTGTTTTGCATTGCTTCTGTGACCAAGGATGTGTAATGATATGCTACGAGGCTTGTTTGGGGTTCCTTCGGGTTCCCCATTCGCCGGTCACATCTAGACCCTAAGCTTGGGTTGTGACAGGATGTCTTGGGACTAGCAATAATCTCTGAATGCCAGCCATGTCTAGCATACCCTTCCAGAGTATGACATTATTATGATTTATAGTACTATTTTTTAATAACTTTTAAATACATAGCATTTTAAAAAACAAAGAAGGATAAATACATTAAAACGTAGAAATTCTAAATAAAAATCGAGGAAATAGATGTACTACACTTTTCATAGCTATTATGTATATAACAAACAAAAACAGAAAGTGAGACAATAAATTAAAATAGAAAAATATTAAACATAACCATAGGAAATCGAAGCAGAAGGGCAAATTGATACGGGAAGTAAGACAAAACGGATAAAGTTCTAAATATAAATAGAGAAAATTGATGTACTATTTTTAAATTATTTAAAGACATATATTAAACCGAAAAATAAGTCAAAACAAAAAAACATTAGAGGAGATTAAAGCAGAAGTACAAAAATCATCCATTGATCGACTGACCCCATGCTCCTCATTCCCTCTTATCTAAAAGAGTAATTACGAAAGTTGTTAAATTATTTTTTTGTAACTAAAAGATAATTATAGAAAATCATTGAGAAGAAATAAGTGATACATTTTCCAGATACCAATAGTTGAGCATTTTCATATTACAGAAATTATTTAGTAATATTTAAGCGAAGTTAGTGACTTTTTTTCTCTTAAATGTGTTTGGCACGTATAGGTCAAATTGTGTAATGGACAGTCTTCAAAATTACTATCAATAATATTAGAATAAAATTTTAAAATATTAATATATTAATTCAAAATAAAGTACAAAATTTTGTAATTAATGATTGTGATGGATGTATGATGACAATGGAAATTAAACAGTACAATTAGATATTTGTTATTCTTTTAGCTTTTAATTTTATTTTATGAGGTACAAATATGTATTCAAATTTATCTATCTAATAGTTTTTGTAGATGAAGGGGAGTCTTGGAGTAACTAGTAAAGTTAATGCCATGTGGCTAGGAGGTCATTAGTTCAAGTTTTGAAAAACAGTTTTTGATAGAAATACAAGGCAATATTTATTATAGATAATATTTTTAAATATTTCTTTCATTTCTTTTGATTGCTTATTCATAATTACAACTTTTATTGTCAATATTAAAAATTTTAGAAGAAAAAATAGTTATTACCTTATAGATTTTAATTAACTACTTTTTAGGAACGTGCATTGCACGTTTATCCCAAAATATATAATATAAATTTGATATTACTAATAACTGGTACATTTATTATCGGACTTTCTGTTGTGCTACTAAATTTTCCCTGTTTAGTAGGAAATAGTATAAATTTGTGACATAAAAAATGTATACCGTTTTTTGAGTTTGTTATATTGATTTTAATAATTAAAGAATAATATATATATGTCACACCCCTGGAGGGTCCCCAAGTGAATCACTCGGTCTCATTACAGTCATTCAATCATTCGACTCAGCGAAAGACAATTAAAGGAATGGAAACATAAGGATGGGCAACTCAACTTGCTCCTAACTCAATAAGTAAGGGCCTTAGGACAACAAGGTCAGTCTCAACATCAATTACATAATGGTACATTTAAAGAATCTCAATTAAAGGAAAGAAAGAGCTCAACATCAAGATATAATCTTTTAGTCTATGAAGCCTCTACATCTACAGTCTAAAAATGTCTCATGACAGGTCATGGCTACCCTAATTCAAAATAAGCCAACTTAATCAATAAGAAATGTGAAGTGGTATTCTCCAAATGCAGGGGAGAACTCACCAATCAGCTATAGGGAGAATAGACCTTTAACAGAGCGCTTATTGAGGATCTCGAGTGCCAGTCTCTACATCGTGAAAAGATGCAGACCCAAATGGACGTCAGTACATGAAATGTATGAGTATGTAAAATGGCTGAATCAAAATAGATAAGATGCAAACCCAAATGCACGTCAGTACATAGATTGTATGAGCATGTAAAATCACAGAACCAAAATAGATATAGGCTGAATAAGATGGATTAACATCAACCCATAAGCTACTCAATCTGAATGTCAAGTGCCTATCTAAAGCAAGAATGAAGAGTAGACAAATGACTCATCAATACCAATCCAAACTCATCCAATCAAACTCAACTATGAGTACTACCAGTGTAAGACATATCTAAGAGTTTCTCTAACAGACAACCATCACCTATGAGTCAGTGATGATACAACAAAGTGATGTCATTGCCAAATTCATCCAATACCTTGCCGAGGTAAAGTATATCACATAGGTGGATCCACAATAAAGAACATCAAGTCCTCTTTTGAGATTAAGGAAGCATACAATTTTAAGATTCAATCCTCTCCTACATTGGCCATGTAGTTATTGACTCTTACTCAATTCGGTGCTCAATACTCCTCCCAGGACTCAACATGTTCATATGACATCCATCATCTGAATTACTCATCTAACTAATCTCATTGGGCATTGTTAACTCAATTCATGACATCAACCACCAACTCTTAGGTTATGATCATTATTTTAGGATTAGTTTCACGCTCTTTAAGACTCCAGGGACATCAATTTTGATCAACATCTTCATCAACACCCTCATATTAGGACCATAGTGACAGTCACAGGTGCATTCATAATATCAAGACTCTTGACTCATCTCCAAAGTTCATTCTTTTAATTTTTTTATGAAAATAAATGTAGGGTTTTCAAAAATGACTTATAAAAATTATTTAAATAGTAAGATCAAGTTTATGATAATCATCAACATATGATAATATCTAGAATATATATAATTTACAAGAAAACATTCAAGAAACATGCATGAAGACTCAATACATTCACAATCTTACTATAACCATCAATAGGGGCATATGGAAGGATAATTTCATGTTTTAGTTTAGCCTTACATACTTGGAATAAAAAACAACATTAATCTTCTCAAGAATTTTGACCCCAATCTCTAGAACCCTAGCTTCTTCTCTTCTTCTCTGGAGAATTCCAACTCAAGGTTAGCGTAAAAGACCTTAAAATGGGTTTGAAAACACTTTTAGATGAAAAAAGACCTATATTAAACCTATTTTATGTTCAGGAGGAGTGGAAAAAGGCCTAGAATTTCCCTCATGAAAAATTAAAAAATTTTACCTTCGGCGTACCAAGTCTGCTATGCGGACTTGGCCATTTCGAGTTTTATTCATAAAAAATTCTCTGATCGAGTTTTCTAATAGAAAATACTTGGACCATGTCTAAGTATAACTTTACGGTAGGAGCATGTTAAACACCTATCACGTACTCTCACTGGAAATCGTTTCTGCATTAAGAATTATCTTTTGATCCGATTGCTCTAAAAATCAACCAAAACTATTTTCCCATTTAATTTTTTATGTTTATCGTATATCTGGCCTCAGATTTGCCATTATAGTATGAGAAGACGTGTTATGCACATATTTCTCTTCTAGGGGTATTTAATGATTTTATCGGGTGTTATATCGTCTCCCCCTTGGAATCATTCGTCCTCGAATGATGAGTAAGGATGGATACCAAGGTACGAATACAATTAAGACACTCTTAATACACACTCAAGAAATCAAATTCTTGACTCCTCATCAGTCTTTGACAATCACTACTTAGACTCAAGAATAGGTCTATCAACTCAGAAATAAACAAATAAATTTACCTTAAAGGTAGGGACATTAAATTCAACATTCTTATCATCAGGCACGAATGGATATGGATATTTATCTCTCATCTGTTCTTTAACTTCCGATGTGGCTTCTTCAAGGAAATGATTTCTCCATAAGACTTTGACTGAGGCAATCTCTTTGGTCTTCAACTTGCAAACCTGACAATCAACGATCTGGACTGAAATCCCTTCGTAAAACAAGCCATCCTTCACTTCAATACTCTCAACAGAGATGGCCAATGAAAGCTCTCCCAAATATTTCCTTAACATCGAGATGTGGAACACTGGATAAATATCTAGCTCATAAGGCAACTTTATCTCATAAGCACATATATATGTAGACATATATGTGCATGCCAATATTTTCAACAATCTTATTATAATTCTCTTACCTATTCTTGTCACCATTCTTCTTTGAAGTTGTCTTTATTTCTTATTCCTTGTTTTATTAGTAGTAATGGTCACTTATCATTAAATATATTTAGGTGTATCATCTTGTTATCGTTTCAAAAGTCGATTGCAAGAGTATACCCAAAAAGTTGGACTTTCTACCCATGTTTATGAGACAATCAAGGAAAGCCCTTGTCCTGAGCCTATATTTATGTCAACAGTGATTGTAGGTAATGTTAGATATGAATCTCTACCTATATTTTACAATCACAAAGAGGCAGAGCAATCAGGTGCTGAAGTTATACTCATGAGTCTTAGAAATGCTGAGTCAATGCAAAATATTTCTCAGTCAATGATAATTTGCTTTATCCTTCTCATTTGAGACAAAACAATTGTGCCCCTTATCTCATATGCACTATGATCTTAACTATTCCTGTATTCTAACTAGAAGCCACTGTTTTACATCTATCTTGTGTAAATACATTTGTTATTTTTCAAGAAAAATTTGGCTATTGTAATGTCTTACGCTACTGTTTCCTCAAAAATTTGCGTCTTCTAGGTAACTGGTCTTATTTGAATTTCAATCTGCGGTGGCGGAGGGCTAGCTTCACGATGATGGCTAGGCTCTTCTTGCCAATAACATACTTAGGCGAGTTCTTAGTGTATACACTAACTTTTTAAAACTCTATTCATTAAATTGGCATGTCGTTATTATTGTAACATATTTCTTTTATTAATGCCAGACACATCAAATTCGATCTAAGGGTTTTGACTATGAAAATAATCAACTTCAAGTTTCTATATTATGTATTTACTAAAACTAGTACTTTGGAAAATAGTAAATCACATTTTTTGTACATTAATATACTACTTACAATAACAAAAATAACAAATTTTGTGTAAATCTATGAGTAGAATGTGAGGTATGTTGTTGTTTTCTATGAGTAGAATGTGAGAAGAATGGAATGTTATAATTTTGCCTTCCTATTTCCCTTTGGGGAGGAACACCAGGCAACTCTTTCAGAAAAACATTGAGAAACATATTTACTATGGGAACCAACTCAAGAGAGGGATCTTTAGAAGTGAAATCTCTAAACTTTCACTAGGTGATATATGCACCCTTTAGAGATTATTTTCTAGGATTTAAGATATGAACAAACTGACCTCTATATGAGGAACTACTACCCTCCCACTCGAGAATAGACACATTTGGGAACTGAAATTTGACCCTATGAGTTTGACAATACATAAAGCATAGAAAGGACGCAACTAATTTATACCAAGTATGATATCAAAATCAACCATAAAAAGTTCTATAAACCACAAGATATAACCTTATGCAAAATAGACACAGGGAAATTTCCACACATCCTTTGTGCACCTACAGACTCTCCTATGGGAGTACAAACTTCAAAAGGCTTATTTAGGAATTTGTGACATGCATGAAATCTATGAGCAAGGAAGGGACTTACAAAAGAGAAATTTGCTCTCAAATCTACCAATGTATATGCACTAAAATAATAAACTTTTAACATAACGGTAGTGCCTCTTCTACTTGTTGGTGGCCATGAAGAGCTAAACCTATTGGTCATTGGGGAACCTTGAGCTTGTCCACCTTAGGCTTGGGGCCTAGTTCCACATCTCCTACAATCATTGGCATGGTTTCAAGGTTTGCCAGACTTGAAGTACGCATTAGAGCCGACTAAGCACTCCCTCTTGTGGGGCTTTCCACATTTAGGGAAATTGGAAGTTTGTGGATATAAGGACCCAAACATTTTAGGGACTTACTAGATCTTGGAGATTCGGTTCCAAGAAGTTTTGGACTAGGTGATGCTCCATGGAAACCTCATGGTACGTGTTAGGATATATAGACCTTGTGGTGCCTCCTTAAAGTGGTCCTTGGCCTTATGTGCGGTGTGAGGGCCTTGGTGCGGAGTTTAAGACAGAGGCATACCATACTTGGACACTAGACGGGCCGCATGAGACTAAACAGACTATGTGGTGAACCATTTGGTAGCCTTAGGCTTGAGAATCCACAATTTTGAGCCCAAGTAAAAGAGTATGGCCAAGTGTACGGTCCGTACAAGGTGGTACAGTCTGTAGGACTACCGTATGGGTTCTAGAGTTCAAATTTTCTAAGTATTGCATCACCGTCTCAGAACTTTGTGCTAAAGAATTTCCTAAGTGAAGTAGTGTGGAGGAGTGCACGGTCCATATAGGTTGGTACGGACCATGAGACCAACCATTTGGGTGCCTTCGTCGAATTTTTCTAAGTATCAAATCTTCAATCTCAAGCTAAGTTCACTTTCAAGCTCTCAATTCAAGCATATTTATATGCTTTAGGGACATCATGGGCCTCTTTTGTCAAGTCAAGTTCAAAGGAATTCCATTGGCTAAGCTTTTCACTAGAACTAATAGAAGGATCCACATTAAATGGTCATATCTCTTAGCACAAAAGGAACTGGGTTGACCATGACCTATCTAATTGAAGCTCTTTGAATTAGCTTTCCAACTCATCCGGTTTCACCTCATTTCAAGTTCAGATCTAGAAGTTATACATGTTTTCATAAATTCTGCCTATGTAGTATTTTCTAAGATTTGGCTAAATGAGGTCTCACATGAAGGTTGGACGGACCATGATAACTTTTACGGGCTGTGAGACCTCCTCGCTATAGCCCTAGCAGGATATATTATTTTTCTTCATTAATGGTTATTTTGTAATTATGATTTTTCCTAAGAGTCTTTTATGACTTCATATGCTATCCTAAGACCTCCAAATGACCTAATTGTGTTCCTCTAATTCAAATTAGAATTTCTCACAAAACACTCTCAAGAGCATTCTCCAAGGCTCTTGTGAAGACAAAGCTTGGGAATGAAGGAAAAGGGTATCTTATTCATCAGATGTTTTCCTATTTCTTCTTGGTTCACTAAGGTATGTGGGATTAATTCTTGGTCCCTTTCAATCAAGAAGACCTAAAACCCCTTTTCACTTGAATTTCATAACATTTTGCTTACTTTAAAGGTGAGTTTTCAATATTATATTTTATTAAATTTAATCGATGTATAGGCTATATTTTTTGTTGATTTTAAAGTGGTTTAAGCCCTAATATGACGAATTATATTGAAGTTATGAAGTTATGAATATGTATGTCCCCTTTAAAACTTGGGTTTTGCATGGGTAATCTATATTATGATTTAAATGTGAATTGTACTTATGTCTTTACTTGAATTTCACAATGTATTGTTGATTTAAGTGTGAATCTCTATTACTCATGCTATTCTATTCTAATTCAAAGCATATGCTTTCATGAACATTAAATTTTATGAAATTATCGATGGGTTAATCTCACATATATTTTGAAGAAAATGACTTCCATGAGTTAAGCTCAGATATTAGTTAACACACGAGTGTGATCACATAAATGTCTATTGTTATTGGATCTTTGGGCATATTGGGGGCTTAAACCATATTGTTTAAGGAATGACTTATTCCTATGCATGAGATACATGATATTGAACTATGATTTGGCTTTTTAGCCCATGAATGAATGATTATGAGGAATGTTTGGCTTTTAAGGCAAATTGTGCATTGAAATGATTTTTAATGACTATTGTATCTTTTGAAAGCATGTATATTTGTAAGTATTCTTACGGGATGTTTTGGCTTAGCACTGATGGATTGGGAGTATCAAGGCTATCCCCAAAGGTCCTCTCCCTTTCCTTGAACTATGTGCTAGCAAGAGAGGTAGCCACCACTAAAATGACCAGGTCATAAGGGATGTTTTTTCATTTATAGATATGATATGATATTGAAAATCCTTCTGAAATAACTGGGTCATAAGGAAGGTTCCCTTGAACCGAAATGTCTGGGTCATACGGTGTGATGCAGATTACCCTTGGCAAGTAAATTTCTCCTACATATGGGAGGTCTTCATTGGTCTAATTCATTTAATATCTAGAATGATTTTGATTTGTTAATTATAGTTCATCCCCACTATGTATGAGCATTTGTGCATTTCATGCATCATTGTTTTCATGTCATATGATTTACTATATATATTGTTATATATCTCCTTCTATATAATGTGCCTTTGTCATCTAACATACAATGTAGATTTGGTAAGTCATATGCACTAAATGCTCGCGTACTTAGTTCATTCAAACATACTAATGCATAATTGTTTCCTATAAAATCTAACCATGTAGGGACTATAGACCACCTTCATCCACCATTTGTTTGATAGATCAGATTTGAGACATTTGTTGTGGTGAATCCTATCTTCCAAGTACAAGCCACAATTCCACTACTTATGAAGTCTTGTTTTGCTATTTACTTTAAAGTTGAGCCTGGAATATTTCTTGGCCTCCTGTCACGTCCTGGGAGGGTACTCTAAATGTAACCGACACTCAAAGACTATTGCTAGTCCCCAAGCGAACTACTAACATGTGCATCTATCACATACCTCTCTAATATCACACCAACTTACCACTACTAGATAAAAGTGTGGGGAATATAAGCCTAATAAAATCTCATAGCAAGTATTCAATCAATGAATTCCCCTCCTTATGGCTCAGTACCACTCACATATATATTATACCTCCTTACTAGACTATGCTTTTAACTCGATGAGTCTCATAATCTGTCACTTAAAATTCATAAGTCTAATTTAGATCTATCACATTAAAAGCACTTCTTTCCCGTATTCAAAATCTACACTATACCCTCAATAATATGAATACTACATCAACATAAACATCCTTCTGGTTTGAGCACAGTCTATCACATTCTAACAATAACTCTTCTACTATATCTCATCATGAATATCATAAGGTAATTATGACTCTTTCATCAAACTTATGGCAATCAACATATCATCTCATTAATTACCTAATAGGTACATAACTCTAACTGCAAGTCTTAGTCATTCATCATTCTGGTTATCTCATCCCTTTTGTTTCAATCATCATCCTTCTAACTCTTGGATGATTCAATTCTACTAAGAGTTTAAAAGACTTTCACATCTCACTCTTAAGTGTTCGCATTAAACTCTTCTAGAGACATAAGTTTTTCTCTCATTGGTAACATTGAAATAAAATTTTGAATAAGAGGTTCTAGGTAAATCTAGAGCTAACTCAAATGCAAGATTCATATGAGCAATAGTACATTCTTTTTAGTCAATCAACTTAGCACACTAGTCAGCTTTTCTCAAGCCTAGTGTAATCTCTCTATCATTCTGATTACTGTATCACTTGGAATCTCATCTGCCATCTCTATCATCTCGTGGGTGAGGTAAAGTCGAAAGGTTTAGAGCATTTCATAAATCATCACAGACTTCTTAGGAAATAGCTGTATCACATGATTTAAAGATTGAAAGAAGGGACACAATTCATAAATGTACTATAGCCTCCAAATTATAGATGTGGAGCACTTCATACCAATAATAAGGACTCTACTAGACATGGCTTCATAGACTCGCTAGGACTTTTGAACTCACGCTCTGATACCTAGTTTGTCACGCCCCGGGAGGGTACTCTAGATGTAATCAACACTCAGAGTCTATTACTAGTCCCCAAGTGAACCACTTGACCTTATCACATTCATTTATTCATATATTCTACTAATCAGTGGAAGACATAAGGAAGTAAATGGGCACATCATCATCTGTTCTCAAAAATAATATTATAAATAAAAAGGTTAGTAGAAAGAAGCTAGCTCAACAAGTCTTAACATCAATATTTGACTCTAGTCTATGAAGCGTCTATCACTATCAAGTGGTGCCAATGACTGACCTATATCTACCTTCATCAAAATAAATCTAATAAATCTAACTCTAAATCAAGGTGAAATAAATATAATAAATCCTCCAACATAAGGGAGGTTCACCAACAGCTGAACATCTCAAATCCTTAATAATGCACCTATTGATGATCTCAAATGTTGTATCTACATCATGGAACGATGTAATCCCAGAGGGGGACGTTAGTACGTGGAATGTACTGGTATGTAAAATAGCTAAGTGAAACCGAAATAGGTAGAATAATATAAAAATAATATCAACTCAATATAAAAATCAATCAACATGTCAAATATCTATCTGAAGAAAGAATAAAGAGTAAAAAAGTGACCCATCAACCAAGCAACTCATCAATCAATTCATACTCAACTCGGAGGGTCTTATCTCAAATGAACTTAAATCATCCTATCTCGACTCAGGGGGTCTCATCTTAACTTATCTCATCTCAACTCAGAGTACTCAGTTAGGAACTTTCTGAGTGTTTCTTTTATCCAATAATAATCACTTATGATCCAGTGATTGTACAGCAAGCCACCGTTATTGCCAGAGTTATCCCATACTTGCCAGGTAGGTGATGAATCTAATCTACTAGGGACCCCAACAATATGTTAAGTCCTCTAATATTTCATGGACTCTATCCAGATGGAACAACAATGAGATACAATAGTTCCAATCCTCACTTGCACTTGGCTACGTAGTTTGATGAGTGTGAGTGTCACGACCCAAGCCTATGGCATAGATGTGACTGGCGAATGCAGAACTTGGCAGAACTTCAAGCAAGCCTCATAGCATATCAGTACATTTCTTTGGTCATGGAAAGAATGTAAAACAACATAAGTCAAACAAGGGGAATTGAAACTAAAGGAGGGACATTAATACTTAATAAATATGCAGATGTTTAGAAAAACAAGGGTAAGGGACTAATGAGAAAAGCTTGTGTAACATCATAATTAAGAGACAAAAGAATCAAGGCTCATATCATAAATACATAACTTGTCCAATAACACCTCTGCTACATATCTAAGAGCGGGGGACAAAACAAAGCAATTAGGCTCACTCTCATAGTCAAGATAGAAAATAAAGAAGAGTGTCTCAATACATAATAAGTGAAACATATACTAAGGTTCCCAAAGTTGGGGACTCACCAACTAGCTTGAGTAGTACCGAACTAGCCACATGGAGAAGAAGGATGATCAACTTGGACTTCGATCCCTACATGATGATATCATGGAGGAAAGAGTATACATTAGTACGATTGAATGTACTAAGTATGTAGGATGCAATGAAACAAGAATTAGGCATCATAATCAAAATTCATAACAATAGGCAATAGGCATAATATAACAATATGGCATGCATGATAAATGCATAGGCAAAACATGATTAAGTAACTCATGCTCATATAGTACATCATATATGACGAAGAGACCATTCTATATTTCCAAAGTACAAACCCCTTGGTAGGTTAGAGATGATAGAACCCATCATCCTAGTGTGTGTGGTACAAACCTGTCATTAAGGTTGTGATGATAGAACCCATCACCTTAGTGTGTGATATACAAACCCCTAATCAAGGTTAATAATAATATCACCCATCGCCTTAGTGTGTGAGGTACAAACCCCTCATCAAGGTTAGTGATGATAGCACCCATCAACCTAGTGGTTGAGATGTTGACCCCTCAACTAGGTCACCTGGATCAGGCATGCTCTAATGCAACACTTTATATCGAATATATCATAAACATAATCTCTTTTCATCATTATAACATCATTCATGTCATACTAAATGCCTTGGACACTCAATTCCTCAAGAAACCATAACCAGACATTTTATCAAACACGTAGATGGTATGAAATGGTATTATAAAACCTTGTAATTTAGAGATGAGATCATGCAAGAAAATCCATTGTAAAACAATCAATCAACACCTTAAAACATCCACAAGAAATATACATCAAAATCCCTCCTCAAATCTTACATTAGATCCATGATTTATAGATCCAAACATAGGAAAACTACCATACTTTCGTGAACTCAAATCACTATGCAGTAAATTTCTTAATACACAAAACCCACATGTAAAATCAACTTTAAATCATGCAGATTGAGTAAAAGGAGATTAGGGCACCATGGATGGAATAACCCAATGGCTAAAACCTACGTACTTTGACCTTGAACAATCTCTTCAAGAAGACTTTAATAGAGAATTGACGCTTGAAGGAATTCATTAGATCCGGATGAGGGTTTTGGGACTTGAATCTTGAGAGAAATATTAGTCTAAGTGTTTGAGTAAGTATTAGGGAATATTTAGGATGGTCTGAGGGTAAAATAAGGCTAAGTATAGGTGTTTTATCATGTGGAGAGGCTTAGGCACAAGAATTAAAAGTCTTGGACTGAGAAATAAAAACTAAACCAAAATAACACTAGGGCACGTTGCGCCCCAAACGAGGATTTCATTCTAGAATTTGTCACTTTGAATTTTTAAATTGTGAATACTTTACTCTAAAGTAAGGGTTAAACCCTTCATCCCCTAATTTTGACTCCTTGAACAAGAATATGAAGCTGGATTTTTGATATTGCGCACAAATTTTGAGATATATAAAGTTTAAAATCTTGGGCATTTTGAGGCACACTTTTGGGCACTTTTTGGGGTTGTTTCAATATCTCTCCCTTGGGAACATTCGTCTCCGAATGTAAAAGAATCGTACAAGAGAAGAGTAATAACAAATAAATCAATCCCAACAAGAATGCAACATTAAATTTAAAATACCATTTTTCAAAACTCAACATAAATGTAAAATCATCATAAATTTGCCAACATAACATGAATGCACATAAATGACATAGGGACTGAAACATAGGACTTGGAATTACATGAAGGAATTAGTCTCTATCTTAGGCTTGATTAGAGTGACTGAGGCATGAATACCGCTCCCATAAGATTGCTTCGGCTTCCTTGGTGACACCCTTGACTGACTGATCCTTTTAAGAGGGCCCTAATGAACACCATATCCTCATTAATCAACTT
This sequence comes from Solanum sejunctum, assembly GCA_025642045.1. Taxonomy (NCBI): domain Eukaryota; kingdom Viridiplantae; phylum Streptophyta; class Magnoliopsida; order Solanales; family Solanaceae; genus Solanum; species Solanum sejunctum. The sequence continues at coordinate 36,972 of JAOTQJ010190165.1, forward strand.
CTCCACTCATCAATCCAACACCTCTACCGGGACCTTCCCCTAAGCCAACTTATCCTCCACATCACCAAAAATCTCAAAGAGTGCTATAACACTAGAGTCACCAACACATCCTATCAACCTAGAAGCATGAAAAATTGGACTTAGCAAACCCTTATCCATAGGCAATCCCTAAATTTATGCAACCTTACCAACTTCTCTCTTCATCCTATAAGGACTCACAACCATAACCCATTTGTCAACCTTAACCATACCTATCTTACTTGTCACCACGAACAACATCTCCCCCTTGGGAGACTACCCCCACTCTAACATCTTTCCACCCAAAACTTCCAACTCTAGTAAGGCAGAATCAAGACCTCTTGGAACCATCAAGAATTCTACAAAACCATTCTAAACTTCCCTCAACCTAACTTCCAATCTAACCAACCGATGGACCTCACTAGTCCCCTCTTTGCTACCATCATCAACACATGCTAGGCTACCTAGAGCACTGACCATAGCATTAGCCTTACTGGGAAAAAATAATGCACACTCATTTCATAATCCTTAAAGAATTATAACAATCCTCATTCTATAAAGAATGCACATCATCATATTTAGCAAATAATCTCTCATCCTCCATGACTTGCAACACTACCCCCAAATGATTCACAAGCTCTAAACAAATCAATACCTCGTCACTAGAGACCACCACAAACATATCATGGTAGAGTTTTAAAAGCCTATTCAAGAAACCCACAACTACTACTGGTGCAAAATCCAACCAATCAACTCCACCAACATTCAAAATGATCATTCCTAGTTTAAAAGGACACTTAAGGATATCACCTACCCTCCTCCACACTTGCGGACAAAACCTGTACTAAAGATCATTATTAGAGAAGTGACTAATCCATTGTAGTTGACTGAATAGGTTGATCATCCTCAACCACCATATTACAACCTTATGGGTTCTACACTCTTCGGAAACATGCTATACAAATAGCCAAAACTACCACAAGATCTCCAACCCATCAAGCTAAGTTCAACAAAGATCACAAGAGAAGGCTTTGTGCAACAAGAATATGGGGCAACCCTCATAGACCCTACCCTCTCAATACATTGGTGCTAAGTTGTCATCGCACAAGAATAATTATAATATACATATACATACTTTAAAAAAGGCAATATTCATTTTTCTTTCGAAATCATTTCAATGCACAAAAGGGCTTAAAAGCCAAACACCATTCACAATAATTCATACTTAGGCTCAATTGCCAAAATCATGATTTCTTAGTCATAATATCTATGCGTAGGAATATCCTATTCATACGCAAAATGGCACAAGCACCCCAAATGCTCAATGACCCCAAAACCAAAGACATATGTATGATCACATTTTTTTCATAACCAACATTTTGTCAAATTCGTACCATAAAATAAAATTGGGCTTAACCCATAGCATAATTTCTCAAAATAATCCATGTACATGAATGCATATGCTTATTATCAATGAGGAAGTGACATGGGTAATTAAGATTCAATACCAAATCAATATTTATGATATGACGTTGAAGTGAAAACATAATTAATTCCATATTTAAATCCATAGTGTAATCTCCCATGCATAAATAATTTAGAAAAAAAGGGACGTTCATGCTTATAATTTCATAAACCTAAAGTAAATCCTCATATAATAGTTTAAATCATATTAAAATCATCAAATAAACACTACCCATGCATCAATAGAATTTTAGGAATAATACTATTCAAAACCACAAATTAAAATAAGCAAAATCCATATAGGTTTTCTTGAAAATAGTTTTGTGTTTCCTTGATTGGAAGAAATCAAGGATCAACCCTCACACACATGAATCCTACTATCACTAAGGAATAACACAAGAATTATCAACTCTCGAACCTATCAAATCACCCTACTCAAAATGTCCATCACACATTAGCCTTACTTAGGGTCAACTAATTCATGGGAGAAGTAATAGAAGATAACGTATTCACAACCTCCAATATTAGCCCGCCAAGCCGAAGAAGCTCATAATATCCGATGGATTCAAAGGTCTAGGCCAATCTCTAATTGCCTTCATCTTACTAGGGTCTACATTAATACCATCATGCGGCACCACACAACCTACGAAGACAACCTCTTACAACAAAAATCCCCATTTTTCCTATTTAGCATCTAACCTTCATCCTTAAAACTTTGTAGTACCACCATCAAATGACTCGCATGCACTTATGGAACACAAACCATAAGCCTATTAGAGTAGGGGCTAAGGATTTTACCCATGAGACTTATAGGCATAACTGTTGCACTAGTCAAACCAAAAGATAATATCCCAAATTCAAAATATCAGAAAGGACATTCAAAGCATCATCTAAAACCAACAACAATTCTATAAACAAAACAATTTAGGTTCAACACCTCCAATTCTCACAAGATGATAAATATAATCCCTTAAAGATCAATTATACCTTATGACATGAAATTGACCTACCTACCTTGCTACATTAAATAGACCTAGCTCCCTTGCTACCATTTGAAAACCTCCCACTCAAGGACGGGTTCATTAGGGATTCAGGATCTAGCTCTATGGGTCCTACAACCAACAAAGACACAACATGCGCAACCATTTAATTCCTATAATGATATCAAAATTCACCATACTAACTCTAACAAGCCACGCCATAAAGAAAGACCTAATGCAATACAAATCCAAATCAACACCTATGTACCTTCTAGCAATAATATACGCAATAAAAAGATAGAAACCAAAGGTCTATATAACAACTTGGGCACACAAGAAGTCCTATTAGCAACCAAAAAGAACAGAGAAGAAATAGTGGCACACCAGGCCTAACAATATATGCACGACAAAGCCAAGGAAATTCAACTTACCTGTAACAACATCAGGCATCTCATCCCCTCCTTGAGCCACTTGATCAATATGACCACCTCGATCCAAAAAGTCGATCACGCTTACACTTCAATCATACGTATGGGCAATCCAATAGCTTGTGACCTATATCATTACATCCATAATGAGCATTGGTCTTATTTACCACCCCATCATTACCTCTTTTACCCCTATTATGCTTATAAGGACACTCTTTCTTCGTATGACCCATCTCCCCACAAGCATGGGCTATGGTGGCCTCTACCACATCTTGGGCACCAAGAATGTGGCACCATACTACCACCGACTCTATATTTGATACTTTTAAACTTTACCATATTACGGGCCCTCTTGGCCTCACTACCTCTCCTCTCACCACTAGAAGTCTCGTGAGCACCCACTTGTTGATCGAGGTGGGTTGCTAATTTTGCTGCCTCTTCGGGCACTTCCCATAGAGCATTGCAAATCTCTGAATTAATCATAGCACCATCCTAAGTAGCTTGAGACATATCCTGTAATGTAACAGTTAGGGGTTAGCAATAAGCCCTATGGGACCTAACTCTATAGCACAACATTGATCATGAAGAAGTTAAATATTTTCTGAAATATTTCATAGCCTCGTACTAGTATTGTGGTGCATAACACAATCACAAATAAGACTCTACTCGATGCGGTGTGTTAAACTCCAAGGATATATCAACCTAATGCTCTGATACCATTATTGTCAGGGCCCAAGCCTAGGGTCGAGACGTGACTGACGAATGGGGAACATGGAGAAACCCCAAATAAGCCTCATATCATATCATTACACATCCTTCGTCATAGAAACAATGTAAATCAACATAAGATACATAAACAAGAGCAACTAGTAATAAGAGAGGGAGATTAATACTTAATTTATATGTAAATATTTAGAAAAAAGGGCAAAGGACTAATGGGAAAAGTTTGTATAACATCATAATCCAGAGACAAAAGAGTCAAGGCTCATAGCATAGATACATTGCATGTCTAATAACACCTCTACTACATACATAAGAGTAGGGTCCAAGACAAAGCAACCAAGATCACCCTCATAGTCAAGATAGAAAATATAGAAGCGTGTCACAATACATAATAAGAGAAATATTTACTAAGGTCCCCGAAGTGGGAGACTCACCAACTAGCTTGAGTAGTATTGAACTAGCCACGTGGAGGAGGAGGAGGATCAACTTGGGCTTAGAGTCCTAAATGGTGAAATCATGTAGGCAAGATCAAGCATTAGTATGTTTGAATGTACTAAGTATGTAGGATACAATGCAACAAGAATTAGGCATCATAATCAAAATGCATAACAACAGGCGATAGGCATAATATAACAAAATAGCATGCATTATCAATACATTAGTAAAACATTATTAAGTAACTCATGCTCATATAGTATATCATATATGAAGAAGATACCTAGCTAAATCTCGAAAGTACAAACCCCTTGGTAGGTCAATGATGATAGCATCCATCACCCTAGTGTGTGAGGTATAAACCCCTCATCAAAGTTAGTGATGATAGCACCCATCACCCTAGTATGTGAGATACAAACTCTTTATCAAGGTTAGTGATGATATCACCCATTATCCTAGTGTATGATGTACAAAACCGTCCTCAAGGTTAGTGATGATAGCACCCATCACCCTAGTGCTTGAGATGTTGACTGTTCAACTAGGTCACCCAAATTGGGCATGGTCTAATGCAATTATATAGAATATATCATATACAGAAGATCTTTTCATTATTATACCATGATTCATATCAATTTGTATGCTATGGACCATTAATTCATCAAGAAACCATAATCGGACATTTTATTGAACACTTACTAAGTGTGAAATGGTAATATAAAACCATGCAATTTACGGATGAGATCATGAAAGGAAATCTATTGTAAAACTATTAATCAACATCTTCCAATACCCTCAAGCAATATATATCAAAGCCCCTCCTCAACTCTTATATTAGATCCAAGATTTATAGATCTAAACATAGCAAATCAACCATACTTTCATGAACTCAAATCACTATGCAGTAAATTTCTTAATATACAAAACCCATATATAAAATCAACTTTAAATCATGCAAATTGAGTAAAAAAATATTAGGGCACCATTGCTGGAAGAAGCCAATGATTAAAACCTAAATACCTTGACCTTGAAGATTTTCTTAAAGAAGACTATAATGGCTGGAAGCTTGAAGGAATTCGTTAGATACTTATAAGGGTTTTTGGACTTGAATCTTGAGAGAAATATTAGTCTAAGTATTTGAGTGAGTTTTGTAGATTGTTTAGTACAATAGAATGGTGAAATAAGGCTAAATATAGGTGTTTTCTTGCCTGGGAAGTCTTAGGCCCAAGACTTAAAAGTCTTGGACCAAAAAATAAAAAGTAAACCCAAATAACACTAGGACACGTCACGCCACAGATGCGGATTTTGTTCTGGAATTTGTCACTTGGAATTTTGAAATTGAATTGTTCATTTTAAAGTCGGGGTTAGACCTTTCTCCCCCTAAGTTTTACTCCTTGAACAAGAATATGGAGTCAAATTTTCAATATCGCATAGGAATTATGAGATATATGGAATTTAAAATACCAGGCATTTCGACGCACATTTTCAGTCACTTTTTGGGGTTGTATCAGTAAGTTGGACTAACTCTTACTCTTTTGGTGCTTTATACTCCTCCCATGACTCAATGCTTATTAAATAATCTATCAATCTATACATCTCAAATTGACTCATCTCACTCAGCCTTATAAAGGCTCTCATTATTCAATCAGTCTCATAGAGACTCCAATATCTCATCAATCAATAGCTCAAGGAGTTGAACAATCATTAGAGAATAACTGAATAGACAAATCCTTAGATTTCATTTATGGAGACTTAAGGGACTTTCAAGTTCTATCAACTCATTATCATTCTTACCTCACAATCACAATCACAATCAAGTTTCTCAGTCAAGGCTCTAGACTCAATCCCTATCTTCTTTCATGTATATTTTTAAAAGCTAACACATAGGGTTTATGCAATATCTCATGAGAATATTTAATTCAAGAAAACAAGTTTATAATGATCAACATATGAAAATACATGTTGTAAATATCGTTTCTCAAGAAAATAATTAAGAATCATGCATGTAGACTCAAGAACCTTCAACCATCATCTAAGACCATCTATGGGGCATATGGAAGAACAATCTCATGTTTTCATTAAGCCTTACATACCTTTAGTAAAGCTCTTCAAATCACCTGTCAAGAATTCTCCAATCTCACAGTTTTTCTTTCTTCTGTCTCAAGCCCAAACTTTTAAGTATTGTAAAGAAGGATTTCAAATGGGTTTTTTGACGTCATTTACTCATCAAAATGACCTAAATGGGTTGTGCATCACGTTTAGGAGGGATTAAAAAAAGTTCGTAATACCCCTCAAAAGATTTAAAATTTTAAACTTTGGTGGAACAAGTTGGGAAAACAAGTCCACAATGCGGACCTGTCGCGCACCTACGAAATTTCAAAATTTCAATCCCATTGAAAAGTTGAGGAATAATATAAGTGTGGGTCCGCAATGGGTCTGCATCACGACCCTGTCGCATACCCTAACTTTTTTTGGCCAAATTGTGAAAAATTATTTTTCTACTCGGTTGCTCTAAAATCCGAACGAGACCATTTTCTCACTCAATTTTTCATGCTAAATGCATATCCGGTCTCATATTCACAAATAGATCATGAGAAGATATGCTACGTGCATATCTCTATTCTAGATATTTTGGTAATTTTACCAGGTGTTACACCCCCATCCTATTCTATGACTAGAAGCATTGTTGGACATCTTGTAGGCTCTTATCAGATCTTTATACTCCATGTTGTACTTGGAGCTTATGATTATGGTTATTTATTCGATATGGCTACTATAGGTTGGTTATGATAATTATGATATGTATGTATGTTTTGATATGGAAATGTGAAAGATCCCAAGTCCCGTATTTCCCCCATAGAGTGAGTCATACTTACCTGCCCCTCAGTTCTTATGTGCTATGTGTTATGTGAATCCATGTTAACCCTCATCCCTGTTATATCCTCATAGTGTAAATCCTATTTTTTCGTCCCTTAGAACTATATGTCTATAATTTTTATACGTTTCTGAACCGATGATGTGAATATGGATACTTTGACGCTTGTTTGGAGACTCTTGGATTTCAATTCGCCATGTTACTCGTAGACTCTAGGTCCGGGTCGTGACAGATTAGTTTTTTAATCTTGTGTTTACTTTAACAGTTGAACTTTAACAATGGTAATAGTAAAAGAATCAAACATAAACTTATAAGTTTAATAGGTCAATTAATTTGAATAATCATTGTTTAAGAAGTTTCTCATATGTGCAGTACTGTTTTCTCCTCTAACCTTGGTCTTTACTTCTCTTTTTTCATTACATTTTTTATGTGTAATATGTTATTTTTAGTTCTTACCTATATACGAAGGATCATAACAAATATTTTTCATACAATTTAAAATTATAAATGATATATTAATTTTTTATTTACATTTTATGTTACCATTTCAACACTAGTACTATAGTTCATAGTAATAGAATCTAGCACAAAATTTTAATTTTAGTGGATCAATTAATTCTAATGATCACTATTTCAAAAGTTTCTCATTATTTGCAGTAATTTATTTTATTTCCTCGTCGTAATCTTTACTTCACCTTTTTAATTACATTTTTTGATACTTAATTTGTCTTCATTATTTTAAGTTCTTACCTACATATGAAGGATCATAACACATATTTTCATATAATTTAAAATTATAAACAATGCATATTAATTTTTATTTATATTTTGTGTTACCATTTCAACACCACTATAATTTATAGTAATAGAATCTAACATAAGATAACAGTTTTAGTTCGTCAATTAATTAGTGTAGAAATTATTCTATAAATAATGTTAAAAAATCTTCCTATTTGATCACTTCTTTTTTTCAATGAGGTTTTCACCAAGTATTTATTTTGTCATTTTTTCTAATAGTTATGGCAAATGATATTCTTTCAAACAACTAGAATGATGCTCCTTATTGTACCATTTGTCTTAAAAAAGTTGTTGATGACGGTAGAAGGTCCATCATAAAACTTGTTTGTGAAATTTCTTCTATATATATTGGTGTGTAATATATGTAAATCTACAAATGTATATAGAATTTTAATAAGATTTTTTTTAAAAAAAAAAAATTTAGTTCCATCCTGTAATGACCCTCCATGTCATTTTGGTGATACTATGAATATTTTATCAAGTTGAACATTTGCATAGTGACCATGAATTATTTACGACTTACTAGCACTGAGTGTTCAGTCGTTGGGTGAATCATTTGATAATTATGCAACCTTTCAATTTGAACGTCACATTATAAATGAAAAATATATTTTCAGGTAAAGTACTAGTAAGTGACCTCAGAGTGGAATTCTAATAGTTCTATAATCTTCGAAAAAGTCAAATTAGGCTCAGAGCATGTTGGGTGTAAATATATCGAGTTTTACAAATTTGGCCGCCAAAATGGATCAATATTTGATGTTATTGGTAAACATGCCCCAAAAGGAAATTTTGACCGCACTATTGGATTCAAAACATTGATTTCGGTCTAGGAGGACCTTTTGTTCAGTCTTCAGGGTTTCTGCGTAGATTTTGCCACCTTCGATAAATTCAATATTGGGAAATGGGACCCATATTGAAATAAAATGTCCTCCATTGGAAATTTCGGCTACATTGTTAAGTCCAGAATGCTATTTTTGATCAGATTTCATATACGGATTATATTTTTGTGACTTAAGATGAGGCTGGAGCATCCAAATTAAATTTGAGCTGCAGCTGAATAAATAAAAGATGGCGGACGATGTTGCCCTACAGGAAACTGCCATATGGAGCAGTTAAGGAAAAGAATAGTTATATATGAAGTGTGTATGAATTTGAAGGAATATGTAGAAATAAAACGAGCAAAACTCAATTCATTTTAGCAACTTTTGCAACCGCGATTTCTTACCCATTTCTGGTCCAATTTTGGTGATTCAAAAGCCTAACTTGTGCGTATTTCAGAGGACAACATCGTGGAATGTTGGAAATTGATTTAGGCATGCTTTTTGAGGTAAAAATCCTTGTTCCCGTCTGTGTCTCAAGTATGTTTTTGGAAACTTCGACATGTGATTTCTTATTTGTTCTGAATTCGATTTTGGTACAATTTGGATCTAATTTGTATGCTTTTCTGAGGCGCACATCGTGGTAATGTCAATATTAATTGATAGAGCTCCGTTTGGTGCAGAAATATTAATATAGCTGCTATTATTATTGCATTTCACTGCGGAAAATTTGAACTATGATATTTCATTAGTTTCTCATCAGAATTAAATGAAATTTGTTAAATTGTACTACTTTTTGTGATCTACATCATATATATTTGGATACTATTAATTTGACATTATTTGTAAGAAATTTGGCCAAGAAGTTGCTATACATATATGTAAATTCCAATAATAAAATCTTTTGTTTTTGGGTTATTTCTGATTATTCTGGGCCTCATTTTGAGCTGAATTTTTGGCTATAGACATAGGGTGACGTAAGGATCGTTTTATGGGGGTTGGTTTGGCATTTCAAGTGTGGGCCTCACTTATCTCTGTTTTAGCCCTAATTGACCTATTCTTCCGTGTTTGCCAAGATATTACAGTCAAAATTGTCGTGTTTATGTTGTGATTTATACTTTTATAGTTAAGCAGCATTTGGAGGTGGCTGTACAAGTTAAAACTCACATGGACTTCTCCGAAGTATGTAGATTCGCCTTCTAGGTAAGCTAGGATTTCCTTATCTCTAGACTGAGCTGAAATACATGTGTATTAGGAGTTATTATGGTTAAAAGTCATGAGTAAGATATGTATATATGTCATGAGGCTGATTGTTCATTATATTTTTTGCTATAAATTTTAACATTGTTGTCATGAGTTGTTAACACATGTTTTTCGAGATAGATGTTGTACTTAGCATATGGGGTATCTATAGTTATTTTGTGATACTTGTGGTTGTTCTGAAATGTATTAGTTGTGACCATAATAGTATTTGAGTTCTAGCACTACATAGCAATAATCAGGCCTAGTAAAGGTTGGATAGGGGCTAATGCCCTGTAACAGGTATGGATTTTTTGCTTAACTTCTATCAGTAGGGATTTGTAGCCTAATGCTACTATAATATGCTGGATGTGATGTTATCTGTTGATTACACATCATACTATGGAATGATTGTGGTATCAATTTGGTTCCAATGGGCTGACTTGTTCTAGATATATATGATATAGTCATATTGTGGACTGGTTTGGTATGGATATGACTTTTACTAGAGTTGGTTGTTCTGTATACTTGTGATATACCTATTGATACCCTGGGTCTAGTACCCTGTTGTTTATTCTTCGACTCATTATTTTCTCGGGGCCTTAGCCTAGGATTCGACTGATGCTGGCCTAGTTACACTCCACATAGAGCCCTGCAGATACTTGGGTGATTATCCATATTTACTCAAAGTACTTGTGATTGACTAGAACCTGGTGTAGTTGGCTTTGGGTTACATGACCGTACATTAGCTTGTGAGATATATACTTCTGTATATAGTTGTCGGTCCTTCTACATTTGTTATCCTTACTTTAGGCTGGGATTAGCTAGTATTAGCTGAGGAATGGTGACGTACGGATGTGTAGGCTGGATTATGTATATATATATATATATATGTTGTGAATATCATTGCCTACTTTTACTCTAGGCATGATATGACTTTGGAGTTTTGGATCCAGACATATTGGTTGAGTGAGGGACTGGTTCGATACCTTGAGCCTACATGACACTCCCTGCCATTTTTTGAGCTCCGGTTGTCATGTCCAAGTATCTTATACTCACGAGTCATGCCTCGTAGTCTATGTTCGGTGACCAAGACTGAGATGGAAAGTGGAGGATACCGATTCTATGGTCCGAGCACCAGTTGATAATTTCTGGGTTCGAGACCTTATTGACTATTCTTTGGTTGAGGCCCTATTGGTTATTCCTAGGTTTGAGGCCCAGTTGACTATTCATTAGTTCGAGGACCTATTGATTATGTTAGGGGGAGTTTTTCTCCCACCGGGGTTAAGTCCCACCATTATGTGTATTGTCAGACCATCTGGCCTTGGCTGATTGCCTCAACTAGAGTCCAGGTCGGGAATGGGGTTCGAGTCCCTATGTGACTATTAGCGGTTCGAGGCCTTGAAACGACCCAAAATAAAGAAAAGTGCCCAAAAACGTGCCTCGAAATTGCTAGGAATGTTGTTTTCCATATATCTAAAAATTGATTTGTTATTTTAAAAATCATACTTCATATTTTCGTTTAGGGGGTCAAATTGAGTGGGAAATGGGTCTAACCCAAATTTTAGAGCAACCGTATCAAAATTCAAAAATTGAAAAATACGCATTTTAGGATGGTCCACTTTTAAGGGGCATATCTCTTAGAACACAAAGAACTGGGTGGCCCACAACCTACCAATTGAAATCACTTTGAGTTGTTTTTCCAATGTATTTCGCTTCACCTTATTCCGAGTTTGGATGAAGGATTTATCACCATTTTCGTAAAACTTGTCCATGCAGAAAATGCAATTTCTAGTGAGCAGTCCGTTTTGGTCCTATTTTCTCTTGACTTCGGTCCAACACTTTTAAGACTTGGGCCTAAAGGTTCCCACACTTGAATATACATATAATTAACCTTATTTCACCCTAGTATTATCGTAAACATTCCCCAAACCTTACTCAAACATTTAGACTTATATTTCATCCTAAATTCAAGTTCCAAACTCAAGACCAATCTTAAGGATTTCATCAAGGATTTCACTCAAGCTTCAAGTCTCCATTAAAGTCTTCTTCAAGAACCTCTCAAATGCTAAGGTATGTGGTGTTGAACTATTAGGTCCTTTCACCCATGGTTCCTAAATGCTCTTTTAATTAATATTGCATGATTTAAAGTTGATTTTACATGTGGGTCTTGTATATTGAGAAATTTACTGCACAGTGATTTTAGTTTATCAAAGTATGGTTGTTTTTGCATGTTTTGAGCTCTAAATCTTTTATCTAATGTTATATTTCATGAGGGGTTTTAATGTGAATGTCTTGGGGATATAGAAAGGTGTTGATTGATGGTTTTACCACTGATTTTCTTGCATGATTTCATCTCTAAATTTTATGGTCTTTTCCCCCTATTGCACGCCCGCCAAGTGTTTGATAAGATATCTGGTTATGGTTTCTTGAGGAATTGAAGGTCCAAAGCATGAGATATAATATGAGTTATGCTATGATGATTAAATGATCATGAGATATGATATGAATGATGCATAATGAGGAGATTTGCTTATATATATGATTATTCCTACATGATGTATTGCATTAGAACTTATGATGAATCCTATATATAATGTTGCATTAGACCATACCTGATCTGGGGGGGACAAGAGCCCGGGTAACCTAGATGGGCGGTCATACTCACCCACTTCGGTGATAGGGTGGCATAATCATCAACCTAGATGGGCGTTCATACTCATCCACCTCGGTGATAGGGCGACATAATCACCAACCTAGATGGGGGTTCATACTTATCCACCTAAGTGATAGGGAGGCATCATCGCTAAACCCAAGGGGTTCATACCTTGGAAATCTAGCTTGGTCTCTTCTACAAATCTGATATTCTATATGAGTATGGGTTACTAAAGCATGTTTTACTTATGCATTGATCATGCATGTTATATTGCTATATCATGCCTACTGCCTATCGTTATGCATTTTGGATTATGATGCCTATCTATTGTTGCATTGCATCCCATATACTTAGTATATTCAAACGTACTAATGCATACTCTTGCCTACATGATATCACCATATAGGGATCGCAGATCCTATTTATTCTTTTTGTGGCTTGATGGATTGTTCAAGTTAGCCTTTGGTGAGTCCTTCATTCCAAGGACAAGGACTATTCTCTCACACTATGTATTAAAATTCACTTTACTTTATCATTTACTCATGACTATGAGGGTGATCCTGGTTGTATGTCTTGGCCCCTGCCATTATTTATGTAGCAGAGGTGTTGTTGGACAAAGCTATGTATTTATGCCATGAGTTGATTCTATTATGTCTTGACTCTATGTTATGACAAGTTCTAACTTAGTCTATTTTTCTCTTATTTCTATTCTTTAAATGTCATTTAATTATTCCACGACCGAGGATGTGTAATGATATGCTATGAGGCTTGTTTGGAGTTCCTTTGGGTTTTCTATTCATCGATCACGTCTAGGCCTTTGGCTTGGGTCGTGATAGGACCTGTGTGATACTAGTTACTTGATGGGTGACCCGGTTGATTACCTGTGGATCCACACACCTATACACACCCTAATTGTGCATGGCTGTATCCTCTGGGGGATCAGGGGGGGTGTCCAGGCTTAGATACTTAGGCCTTACACCTATATACAACTGACCCCTGGATGATGTGATATTGGGAATTGGGTTCCCTAGAGGTTTTGTGAGTTCCATGGTGATTCTATCAGTTAGATTGTGCGTGGGTGTACCTTCTAGGCTTATGGGGGCCTAGTCATCGTAAAGGCATAAATATTATTAGGGCCTTGCACCCGCGTACAATGCTGTGTCTCAGTCCGGTGACAGGTGTGGTTTGGGCGTACTCATGTTTCGTCAATTATTATCCTTGCATACTACTTGGTTGGTTCAGTTGGGCTTCAATAATTCTCCAGACATGCTTACCCATCATCAAAGTTCTGATTTACTACATTTACTATAGTTCTCTATATTTGAGTCTTCTATATACAATACTTCAGTCGGTCGACCGATGATTCCTACTAGGTACTTATTACCGGTACTCCCCCAGTAGGCCAGGTATCGATGTAGGTCCAAGTGCTAGCCACAGTCGCTGAGTTAGAGGATTCACAGGCGATTCAGGAGACATTGGTGAGCATCAATAGCTCTGGATATTTTGTAGTTTCTTTCAGTTTTGAGGGTCGTCTTTTGTATTTAGACACTAGCCTTGTATATATAGTGGGATTTGTACGTGTAGATTGTTATTCTAGTACTTATGTATGTATATATGTATATGTTATTTTATTCTATATTAGCTCTGTTCAGTTGACTTCCAGGTTTTGGGTAGGTTTTAGTTATTTATATTGTTGGGGTTGCTATGGTTTACATAGAGAGATAGGGCAGGTACCTTGTGGCTTAGGTAATTGGCTTGCTTGTAGGTGGGAATTAATAGGTGCCATCATGATCAGGACACCGCTGTGACACATCGATACATTTTTGTTAGAATTTTTTTATTGATAGAACATGATAAATCACATCATAGCTCAATAGATCTTTATGTTTATTGAATTCTTTTTCTAAAAGTATTTGGGACCACGGGGCCTATTTATTTAAAATTCAACAAAAATCCATTACAAAAGTCTACCCCTTGTGGCCCATTTTTCTATTTTAATGTTAAGCCCTATATAAGGCAAAGCTATACTGTAACACCCCACATCTTACAACACTAGTTCCATGCAAATGAAACATAATATGGCTTTTCAAAGTAGCGCCAATTTTTAAAAGTGCTTGAATCTCGAATTATAGGGCCAATATGTATGTCTAACGTTGAAGAGGGTCGAGTGCAAATAAGTTTTAAGTAAAATAGAGGAGATTAAAACTTTAAATGAAATGAGAGAAGTGAGGTGCTTGTAGGACTTAGTAAGCTAGCAGGTGAGTTACCTACTTTCTTAGCTTAAATTTGCTAGCTAAACGAATACGAGGCCCGACGTCAAATTTGTCCAAGTTCGATTATGAAGAAAGTCTGTTTTAAGGGTGTAACTTTAGACCATATTCTACCATCATAAATGGACTTTATTGTCAGCCCATGGTGAACAATAAAAGGGCCTAAGTACACCATAACCCACTTGACTATTTGTGCCAAAACTAAGTGAAGAGAAATTTGGAAAATGGGCAGCCAAGGCCCATCAACTTTAAGACCCATTTAGGCCTAAGTATAAAGGGCAAGCTGCAGTATCATAAGGTTATTAATATGTTTTAATATGTGCTGAATGTTTAAAAAGAAAGTCGGCCAAAGAGACTCTTTAAAAGGGCTCAAAAACAGCTCTTTAATTCATTTCACTTTGGAACAAATTTTCAGCTTTCCTAAAGACTCTTTTTCTCTCTTTATTTCACTTCACAAGGCAGCCTACACAAACCTTTAGGGTTCTTGAAGGAAACCTGAATCTTTAAGGCTAAGGTATGTGGAAATATCCATGTATTTGCTATACTTATCCTATGACAAACAAGAAATATATGCTAGTTGTGTTTGCTGAAATTATTGGACAGCATGTGTTCCAAAAGTTGTTGTACATTTTTCTTGTTTATTTGGAAGATTTTCTCTTTTTGGTTGGATTGATTATGAATGGAGGCTACTATTCTTAATGAGTATTAGTTCTATAATGATGTATAAAGGCTTCTGTACCATTTTGATGGTCCGCAAAAGTAGGTTCTTATAGGATATAGCAATTATATTCTTAGTACAAACTTGTGGGTTAATGGATGGAAGGCTATTGCCTTACGTCCTTCATGAATGCTTTGGATAAAGTTTAAATAGGTTCGGAATTGTCGACGTCGAAATAAAGTGAAGGGATATAACTTTGTGCCGCCTATTAGTATGTTGCGTAAAATTGTTATGTTTTGTGCATTGTAGACTGTTGTAAGACTGTTATGGCAATAAAGTAGGATGCGCATGATATGTTATAAGAAGGTGTATTAGAAAATACAATAAGGGGCGAAAAGGTTGAAAAAATATGCGCAGGTTTATAATTATCCGCTTGCTGCCCGTATGTTATTTTTTATGAGATTAGGCTGCCAAGATGTATCTATTGGATGCTAATGCTAGATTTATCACCTACTATGTCATAGATAAATATTTGGTGGAAGGAAAGTTTATCTTGAGGTAACAGTGAGGTCATATAGCGAGGTATGTAAGGCTACTTGATTTCGTATTACTTAGCATGAAATATAGATTCTTTCTTGGCACATAAAGGCACTTACCGACTCCTACACAACTACTAACCGTGTCTCAACTCTTTCACATATTCATATGCTCCCATACATAGTCACTTGCAAACCTACATACATACTTGGATACCGAGATGCACGAATTCATTGTACTAAATAAAGTTCATGTGTTGTTCTACCTCCTATGCATTTCATTATTTGTGTAACCTACTCCTTTCATTATGTTGTTATCTTTTGTGATTGTTTATATGTCATATGTTGTATCTATAGTCGTACAGCTCCAATATTATGACCACCAAAAGAATTATCTCAAAGGTAATTGAAAGATAAAGTAAAGTATATTGCTTATTGATGGGTGGTAACCTAAAGGGTGGAAGAATGACCTAGGCAGGGTCAATCTTATCATGGAGGGTATCCTAAAGGGTTAAAGGAAAAGCCTAGCCAGGACCAATCCCGATATAGATTTACCACTGATCAGTTGGTCATTTGTATTATATGTTATGCACAGATTATACAGTAAAAGTAAAGTAATAAAAAGAACATAAAATACATGATCCCGCAGTATAACTAAAGGTGGTTTCTTATCCAACACCTGTGCGTAGTTTCATTTGAGTTATTACTTCATGTACAGTATTTCCAGCTTTACATATTCATTATACTATCTCGTAATGACATCCCTTACGGGGGACCTACATTTCATGCTGTAGGTACAGGTGCTAGTAGATCTCCCCAGTAGGAGTACAGGATATCTAGCTGCTATTACCAACCTCTAGGTTACTTTGGAGCTTTATGTGTCTATATCTTATATTTTTCTATTGTATAGTTAGTCAAGGATGGGTCTATCCCGACCCTTATCAGATACTTTTCCTTATCTAGAGGCTTGATAGACTATTTAAATTAAAGTGTAGTCATGTCTTATACTTTAGACACCGTGGCCTCAATGGCCTAGTTATCTGCATTTTGTTTTAGCTCGTTATGACTATTTATTTTCTTAAAGACATGTTGAATGTAGAAATCCCTCATAATATGTATAGAAAGTACATAGATACAGGTTGGTTCTCTTGGGCCATATTGGAAATGGGTGCCAGTCCACCCTAATGGTACTTTGGGCATGATAGAAGTGGTATCTGAGCGGGTCATCCTAAGGAGTCTACAAAGCTATATCTATGTAGAGTCTTATTTATCGATATGTTACGCATTGCATTTATAAGAAGGAAGCTACGTGGCATTAAGGAGTGATTACTTTCTTTTTGTTCGTTAGATCGTGCCTTAGAGCCAAGTGTAATAGGTGCATTATGTTTAACCCCTAAATCATTTTGTACAACAATTATGCCAGAAACCAGGAAAAACAAAGGTAAAGAGAAGGGAGTAGAAGTGGTGGTTGGTATACCCAGTCAGGTGAGACAATGAAATAAGGTTCAAGAGGAGTCTCTGTTACAGACATCTCAAACTCCTCCAGCTCCTAATGAACCTAGAAGTAGTGAAATTCCCCCAGAACCACCTATTGATGCTATCATCTATGATCCAAGCAATACAGTCTTACTATTGACTCGTATAGTTGCTGGCTAAGGTCAAAGATAAGAAGGGCTGGTTATAGGTGCAAGTGGCGTGAATAAGGCAGCTGGCAAAAGGACATGTGAATTTCTTAATTTGGACCCTCCATCCTTCACTGGGTCAGATCCTAATGAAGATCCCTAAGACTTTATAGTTCAAATTTAGTGCCCTTTAGATCTTATGCATGTGAGTGGTCCAGAAGCTATCTAGTTAACGACATATAGGTTGAAGGGTGTGGCTGTATTGTGGTATGAAACTTGGAAGCAATCTAAGGGTATAGATGCAACCCAAACTACCTAGAAGGAGTTCAAAGAGGCATTTCTTGACCATTACTTGCCATTAAAGATCCGAGAGGCCCATGCAGATTAGTTCTTGAACCTCCACCAAGGGAATATGAGCATGAGGGAGTATAGCCTTCTATTTAATTCCTTGGCCAGGTATGCTCTTAATATAATTACTACTGCCGCAGATAGAGTTTATCGATATGTAGATAGATTGGATATGTATCTGGTTAGAGACTGTACCATTGCTTCCTTGAACAAAGACATGGATATAGCAAGAATGCAAGCTTTTACACAAAAATTGAAGGATCAGAGGCAAAGGAGAAGTACAAAAGAGTTAGAAAGGGGGAAGTCCAAGAGGGCCAGGTCTACAAGGTAGTTTACACCACCCCAAAGTGAGATTAGACCACGGTTTTCAAATAGACTACCTAGTCCATCATTCCCCTACCCTACAGCCATTGCTTTACCACAACTTCAAGGGCCTAGAAGCAATCAGTTTGGTCAACGAGGTGAGGGACAAGATGTGCGGACAATAGGATATTTGGTAGGCTAGCAAATAACTCCTAGGCAACCTTATAAATAGTGTGGAAGAAGTCATTTAGGTATATGTCATGTTGGGATAGAATTTTGTTATTGGTGTGGTGCGCTAGGGCATATGATTAAATAAAAGATTGCCCGAGGAGGCGTATGGGTGATATAGTATAATCTACTATGTTAGCTATTGCATCATCCTCATCATTAGTTCCTCCATTAGGTAAGGGTCAACAAGCACCTATGGGTCGTGGTAGAGGAGTTAGAGGGACAGCTAACTCTAGCGGAGTCCAGAATCGCGCTTATGCTCTGAGAAGGCGGCAAAACATTGGAGAGGAGTGCTAAATTTACTTCCTATTTTTTGAAGTTGTTCAAAATTCCATTGTACAAAGGTGAAGCTAAGTACCACATTTCATCCTCAATGGATGGCCAAGCTAAAGGATAATCCAAACATTGGAAGACATGTTGAGGAATTATGTTCTTGATTTCAGAGAAAGTTTGGATGATCATTTATGTCTTATTGGAATTTGCTTAGAACAATAGTTGTTAACATAGTACTGTCATGGCACCATTTAAAGCTTTGTATAATAGATGGTGTAGATTACTTATTGAAATGTTTTGAAGTTAGAGATGTGCTTAATTGGATTTGGAACTTATTGCTATGGAGAATGTGAGTCATAAAGGAGAGGTTATGGTCTGTACAAAGTCATCAAAATTCATATGCCAATGTTAGGAAGGAATCTTGAATTTGAGGAAGGTGATCTAGTATATTTGAGGTTTCAACATTGAAGAGAGTGATGCAATTTTGCAAGAAAGGTAACTTGAGTCCTAGATATGCGAGACCTTATGATATATTGAAAAGAATTGGGAAAGTAGCTTATGAACTAGATTTGCCTATAGAGTTTGCTATGGTCCATCCGATGTTTCATGTTTCGATTTTGAGAAAGTGCATGGGTGATCCTAATTCAATAGTTCCATTGAAAGACATTGACATTGAGGTGTTGACCTATGAAGTGGCGTCAGTTGAAATTTTGGACCCATAAGTGAAAAAGTTGAGAAATTAAGAAGTGTCATCTAGCAAGGTGTTGTCGAGAAACCAACAGTTGAGACTGTTACTAGGGAGGGCGAGGTGGTAGCGATAAAGCGATACACTTAACCTTTTTTCTTCAATTTATTCCTAAGGTACCTAAATATGATCTATTTCTCCAAATTCTATCGAACACATATTCCTTGACATATTCCATACATGCATGATTATGAAACTATTTTTGGAATGATGTTTGACGATTTTATGAAATTGATAATTTTCTTGCTTGTTGACGTATATTTTGTAAAGATGGATATGTTTCTACTCTATTCAAGCATATTTTTGTCTCATTCGAGGATATGTGATCCCAAGGAGGAATATTGTAGAACCCCTCATGTTCATAGGCTTGGAAACAAGAAAATTAAGGAAAATTTGATACTGCTTGGGACTTACAAGACAATCCATGGCTTATGGATGGGACCACAGGTCGTGGAATGGTCTCTTGGAAAGCGGTCAAAAATTGGGAAACTACTGGGTTTCTATCGTGGATGGCATTGTCGAAGCAACAACTGAAGCATGGAATTTTTTTAATTATGGGGATTTCTCACAAAGAATCATACAACCTATGAATTAAACAATAGGCTATACTATGTATTCATGGTTTGGGAGTGTGAATTCTATTAGCTCAAACTTTTGTGGCACAAGTCCTACGAGCCAAAGCACGAAACATCGTTAGAACCACGACCCTTGAACGGGATCTGGCCGATGGCTCTGATGAATTTTAATGAAGTGATTTTTGGACATTTGTTATTTGTGTGACTCCTAAACTATGTTGTTTTGGCTCTCCTAACTAATATAATTGACTAAAATCCTATAAGTTCTATTCCTAACTCATTCTAATTCATTCACTCCCATAATTCTCTAAAAGGCTCTCAAATATTTTTCTCTCTAGAATAAGGATTACATTTAAGTTAGGGTTCTAAGTTTTCCTAAGGATTTCAAGGTTTCTCATCCCCAATTTTTTAAAGCTCCCACTTGAAGTATGTAAGGCTTTATTTTTTTTTTGTTAGTTTCATACATGAAGCAAATCTAAAGCGTCATTTTTTATCAAAGTTTCATGATGATTTCTTATACCAAAAACCCATATTAATTTATGCTGGAAAAGGTCTACGAGACCCTTCTATGGGTCGTAAACCACTTTACAGCTTGTAAATCTGGTTTCATATTTCGTACATCACATTTTACCTTGTACAAATCTCAACTATGATCATGTTCTACAAGCTCTTGCTGTTTTTTATGACCTGTAGAACCCTAGATGGCCCCAACACTAATAAAATTTGCAAACCTAACTGACCAACTACGAACCTTAACCTATGACCAATAATTCTTTTTACAGTTCATAGAACACCGATTGTACAAGGACCTCAAACTTTGCCAAATGTAACATATCTTCCATGCAATCCACAAGACTTTTTTATGACTCTTAATTACTTTTACAAGCCTAGCCTATTGAATCATAGTTCAACTTTAGAAACCCATTGTTCTACCCAGCATTGGCACTTCTATCACCTATGGTTCCATTTATTGGTCGTAGTTGAGCCTCGTAGAACTAGAAAGTGTTTAATTTTCTATAACATTTTCCCTTGTTATCAATTTTTAACTTATGGGGTATTATAATATCTCCCCTTTAGGAATAATCATCCTCAAATGATATTAAAAACTAGATTGAGTAGAGTAGAATGGTGTCACAACTTGAACCTATGGCTTAGCCATGACACAGTTAATATGAAACACGAAGGCCCCCCATCCATATCTATTGTTTATATCATAAGCTTACATAAGGTAAAGTAATCAAATCGTAAGAAAGTGTGCAAGAAAAATGCCACAACATATAAGTCTAAGGTTATCCTTAAGGAAATTACAACATGGTAAGTCTAAGTCATGCCTTTACATAATAAGATCTTGGTGGGAACTAGAACATTGCTCACTAGCTCTCCCTTAAGATATAATATCAATAGAAAAGCCCTACAATATCAACATAAGGGAAAACTATCATGCCCCAAAGTCCCGTAGGGCGGACCAACACCCATTGCCGATAAGGCTCGGGAGAACCAACCTGTAACTATATACGTTCTGTACATATTATAAGGGGTTTCTACGTTTGACATGCCTATTCCAACTTTAACCAAATTGTTCTAGCAACATTCAAACATACAACAAGCTATGAACCAGTTTCAAAATAGCAACAAATCAGTTATTAAGGACATGAAGCAACAACTTGCTCTCCAACAGTCCACAAGTTTATACGGAGCACATAATTGTGATATCATATAACAACTCATTTTTGTGGACTATAACAGGAGTTAATCAGCCTTTTTACACTTCTATAAAACCAATCTTTGCTTTATAATTAAGTACTAATACATAATAAATCCATCCAACAAGGTAAAAACCTCTTAATTAACAAGAAAAGTATACAACAATCCCTAGTACACAATCTGTCCAGAAATTCCAGCACCAACATATTAACATATACTTCTTGTTTTTCATAAGAAAACTATACGAAACACATGTGTAAAATTAGTTACCACTTACTTCAAGGTGTAGGACTTCTCCAAGAACACTAGGAGAGTTATTTAGCTGCTTTGCAAGGTGAAGAAAGAAGAACAGTAACGTTGGGAGAAAGCAAAACTTTTCTAAGTTAAAAGTGAATGGGTATTTGCTGCTTATGACCCCTCTTTATAGTACCACTTTGGCCGACCTTCTCTTGGTCTTTTGACCATCTTAAACCACAAATCAATAAGCTGCTTATCTAGAAGCTTGTCCATTAACCTTGGGCAAAAATGGGTCTCCAAGTTGATGAACTTCGGCTCCTTATTTTGCCAACTTTTCTAACGTAGTTTTGGGCCCAATTTGTTAAGTGTTTGTTATTGTCTTTGGGCCCTTTTTAATATCTCTTGGGATTGTCCATATAGACCATTTATGATGCTAAAACATGGGTCCAAGTTACACCCTTAATATGGACTTTATTCATAATCACCCTTAATATGGACTTGGATAATTTTGACGTCGAGCCTCGTCTCCGTTTAACTAGCGATTTTAAGCTAAGCAAGTAGCTGACTCACCTGCTAGCTTTTAAGTCCTACAAGCACCTCAATTCTCTCACTTCATGTTACGGCCATAATCTCCTCAATTCGAGATAAAATGTATATTCACTCAACCCTCTTAAGCTCTAGACGCACATATAGCCCATTAACACGAGATTCAAGCACTTTTGAAAATTAGCGTTAATTTGTCCAAACCATGATTTGTTTCATTTGACTTGTGCTAGTAGTGTAAGGTGTGGGGTGTTACACAAACATCATATGAAAAGTCTTATTTGCAATCATGACCCGAACCTAGGGTCGAGTGACATGGCGAATGGGAACCTGAGAGTCCCCAAACAAGCCTCATGTATTAGTATTCATATCATGAGTTCGGAAGACTATATACAAATGGTAAACACATTCTTCTAAGGGATGGAAAAGTAGGACTCACGCTATGGGGATGTCATAGGGATAAGGAATTAACATGGATTCACATAGGACATAACAGATAAGAACTAAGGGGTGGGTAAGTATAACTCACTCTATGGGGGAAATACAAGACTTAGGATATTCTGTATTTCCATATAAAAACATACATATTTATCATATTTGTCACAATCAATCCATAATGGTCATATCAAGTAGATAACCATAATCATAAACTCCAAATACAACACATAGCATATATCTCTATAAGAGTCTACAAGATGTCCAACAATGCCTCTAGTCAAAAGATGGGATGGGGGCCAAGACATGTCCCGGACTCACCTCAAAGTAAAGATAACATAATCAAAGCAACCTAAGGAAGAGGAATGGTTGTCACGACCCAACCCAGGGACCATGATTAGTGACGATTGGGCACCCAGACAAACACTAAATCAGATTTCCAACTATAATAGCTAAGGGATCTAGTGAAATTTCAGCAGAGTTTTCTCTATTTTACTAACTAACCAAACCTGCAAACAGCAACCCTAGCATAAAGCAAATATCTATACACATATGTATGCGGGCCGACAAGGTCACTGCTGCGGTAGAACCGCCTAACAAATGTATCATACATACGTAGTCATACCACATGAAATATCCTACACCCATATGTATCCACAACCCTCTACACATATGAACTGAATCATAGGATGGGATAGAGCCCCGTCATACCTTCGAATATACATAAATGCAAAATACAGAAAATAAGTGTACATATATATACCAAAAATTTTGCTCCCGAGGCAAAGGGAGCACTTCAACGGTAGACAGAGATCTTAAAAAGGTGGCTCTCTAGCTTGCACGTCAGTACCTGCGGGCATTAAACGCAACTCCTGAAGGAAGGGGGTTAGTATAAAATACATACTGAATATGTAAAGCGGAAGGTATTAAATATAAATGAGAAGAATAATCCCAGTAAAAATATATGAGTCAAATCTGTATGCAAACATCAAAATAATACTTTTTCTTTTTGAATATCAAAGTAATTTATATCGAACGGGAATGATGGCGACCACCAAAGTCGTACCATACCATAGCATAACACTAGAATTTCAAATCCCCGAAATCTCCAACAGAAGTCCCAACTATAGCATAAGTGAACCGAGGTAAAGATAGTCCTAGCACTCACGTCATAGGATAGGTGAGCCGAGGCAAACAGCGGCCAAGCACTCACGTATGATAATGTGTTGAGGTCATCATGCCCAATAAGTGAGACGAGGCGAGCGAGGCCAAGCACTCACGTGCATCAAGGCGAATGAGGCCCAGGACCCACACGTCATGATGGCCAACATATCCCAAGCCCAGCCCTTTATGTCTCCAACTAAGCAAAGCCGGCCCATGGGCAAACCGACCCGCCGTATCCAATCTACTTTGGAATATATATA
>JAOTQJ010190166.1:0-21627 GCA_025642045.1 Solanum sejunctum
CCTCTAAATGTGAATTTGAGCAGTTTTGGCAAAATTTCATAAAAGAATAACTACTTGATTTCAAAAGTGAACATTTTACGTATTGCTAAGTGTTGGAAACTAGTTTTTATGCATATGACTCTCATGACTCTGTTCGTGCCCATTTGGCCTCATTCAGCGGTTCCTGGTCTAGATATTTCGTGCGCATATATAATTTTATGTATATATATTCTGATGTTGGCTGGATACGGCAGGTCGATTTGCCCATGGACCAGCTTTGCTTAGATAGAGACATAAGGAGCTGGGCTGGGATGGAATCATGATGTGTTAGTGCTGGGCCGAGTTCGCCCCGGCTCACAGGAGTGTGTGTCACCGTCTCCTCGGCTCCATAAATGGGTATGATGACCTTTATGCATTATTATACGTGAACGCTTGGCGTATCGCACTGGTTTACCTATCCTCTGTTTGGGGTTTGTGTTAGAGATTTCGGAGATTTAAACTTCTGGTGTTATGCTGTGTATGGCACGCATTTGGACGTCGCCATCGTTCCCGTTTGATATGCACTATTTTGATGTTTGAATAAATAAATATTTTGATGTTGACATACAAGTTTGACTTTTATATTTTCTTATTTGGATTATTACTTTCACTTACATTTCGGGCCTTCTGCTTTACATACTTGGTATGTATTTCATACTGACCCCCTCTTTTTAGGGGCTGCGTTCATGCTCGCAGGTACAGACGAATAGGTTAGAAGGTCGTCTTCTTAGGACTTCCGCCCACCATTGAAGTGCTCCCTTGCATCAGGAGCAGATTGTTCAGTATAGACTTATACACATACTTTTGTATTTTGCATTTATATATATATATATATATTGGAGGGTATGACGTGGCCCTGTCCCGTCTTGTGATCCAGTTTCTGTGCATAAAGGTCTGTGGATACATGTGGGTGTGGGAGATTATGTCGGTATGATCTTGTTTGTATGATATGTTTGTTGGGCGGTTCTGCCGCAGCGATGACCTTGTCGGCCCACACACATATATATATATATATATATATATATATATTTTCATATGGTGATGTCTGGTACTGTTGGGTTCGCTGTTTGTAGGTGAGGCTAGTTAGGAAAACAGTGGAAACTCTATCAAAATTTCGTGAAATTTCTTATATGTTGTGACTAGAAATTCGGTATAGTGTATGTCTGGGTCCCCTATCGACACCAATCACGACCCTTGGGTTGGGTTGTGACAGCGAGTATTGATGACAAACTATCGAAGACTTCATGATAGTTAAGAGGACTAGTGATCTTTTAATGAAATCCTCTGTGGAAGTATAGAGCTAAGTATTGAGGATTAGCTTTATATGAATATGATTGTCTTAAGGGTTGCGCCTTGAGGCTTAGAAGTATGCTTGACTGGAATAAGAGGATGTGGATAGGTAGAGAGTTAGAATAAGAGCTATAATCTTAAGTTGATAGATTAGAGTGTCATAAAAAGGAGAACAATTGAGCTGAGTTGGTAAGCTTGAGAGTTGTACATGAAGTCTTATGTATCGATAGTCCCATTCTCGATTAGAGTTGATGATGTACTTCCCGAATTTGAAGGAATGATTGTTGAATTGCTTAAATGATTTAAATTGATTGAGTTTTAACATTCCATTCGTGATTGATACTAAAAATGTCTAAGAGAATATCTCTACTCTTGATCTGAACTGATTTCTCTAATCTGAGTAATTTGTGATCATTCAAATGGGTCGATAATTTGATTTATTGAATGATTGATGAGAAGAGTCTTGATCATTATTCATGCCTTGATATCCAACTTTACTCATCCTTCGAGGACGAATGATCCCAAGGGAGAGATGATGTAACACCAGGTAAAATTACCACAATACTCCTAGAACGAAGACGTGCACATAATGCATCTATCAAAGCTCCGATGGAAAATCCAAGACCGAGTTTGCGATCAGTGTGGAAAATTGAGTTAGAAAATGGTCTCGATCCAATTTAATGGCAACTGGGTCAAAAAATATTTTTTTTAATTAGGCCAAAAGCAATAAGGGTACACGACAGGGCAATGATGCGGACCCACACTTATACTTTTCCTCAACATTTCAATGAGATTGAATTTTTAAAATTTTAGAGGTGCGCAACAGGTTCGCATTGCAGACCTGTTATCCCAACCTATTCCACCAAAGTTTAATATTTTAAACCTTTTGAGGGGCATTCCGGACTTTTCCCAACCCCTCCTAAATTTGAAGCACAACCTATTTAGGTAGTTTTAATGAGTAAATAGGATCAAAAACCTCATTCTAAGTCTTTCTTCACAATACTTGAGACTTAAGGCTTAAGAGAAAAGAACGAAGAATGTGAGATTGGAGAATTCTTGATGGGTGATTTGAAAAGCTTTATTTCATGTATTTAAGGCTAAACGAAAACATGATATTGTTCTCTCATGTGCCCCATAGATGGTCTTATATGGTTCACTGAAGGTTCTTGAGTCTATATGCATGATTTCTTAATTATATTCTTGAAAATTATATTAAATTTATGTATTTTCACATGTTAATGATCATCATAAAATTGTTTACTTGAATTGAATACTTTCTTGAGATATTGCATAAGCCTTTTATGTTAATGGTTAAGAGCATGCATGAAAGAAGATATGGATTGAGTCTAGAGCCTTGATTGAGAATATGATTGTGATTGTGATCTAGATTGAGATGTGAGAACGATGAGAATTAATAGAACTTGATAGTCCCTTGAGTCTCCATAAATGAACTCTAATGATTTGTCTATTTGATTATTCCGTAATGATTGTTCAAATCCTTGAGTTGTTGATTGATGAGATGATTAGAGTCTCTATGAGATTGATTAAATGATTAGAGCCTCTATATGGTTGAGTTGAGATGAGTCAATTTAGATGTATTGACTAGATATATTGTTTTATGAGCATTGAGTAATGGGAGAAGTATCGAGCATCGAAAGAGTAAGAGTTGGTTCAACTCGCACTCATCAAACTACATAGACAATCGTAGGTGAGGATTAGAACTATTACATCTCATTGTGGTTCCCTCTGGATAGAGTCCCTGGAACAATAAAGGACTTAACTTTAATATATAGCTAGGTCCCTAGTGGATTAGACTCGTCCCTTACTTGTTAAGTATGGGATAGTTGTGGCAATAATGGTGGCTTGTTTACGATCACTGGCTCATAAGTGATTGTAGTTGGATAAGAGAAGCTCCCCAAAAGTTCCTAACTAAGTACTTTGAGTCGATATGAAATGAGATGAGTTGAGATGAGTCCCTCTGAGTCGAGATGAGATGAGATAAGTTGACATGAATCCCTCTGAGTCGAGATGAGGTGAGATGAATTGAGTTCCTTTGAGATGAGTCCCTCTAAGTTGAGTCTGATTTGATTGATGAGTCGATTGATTGATGGGCCACTTGTCTAATCTTTATTCTTGCTTTAGATACATATTTGACATATTGATTGTTATTATTTTGAGTTGATTATTGTTTCCATATTAATCTACCTATTTCGGTTTCACTTAACTATTTTATATACCATTACATTCTACCTACTTACATAGTCCTCTGGGTCTGTATCATTTTATGATGTAGATACAAGATTTGAAGATCGTCAATAGGTGCATCATTGAGGATTTGAGATATTCAGCTGATTGATGAGCTTCCCCTACTTTGGAGGATTCATTATATTTATTACATCTTACTTTAGATTTAGATTTGATTAGCTTTACTTTGATTGAGGTAGCCATGGTCTGTCATTGGCACCACTTGATAGTGATAGAGGCTTCGTAGGTTAGAGTTGAATGTTGATGTTAAGATTTATTAAGCTAGTTTCTTTCTGCTAGCCTTTTTATTTATAATATTATTTTTGAGACTAGATGATGATGTACCCATTTACTTCCTTATGTCTTCCGCTGATTAGTAGAATGTATGAATGAATGAACATGATGAGGCCAAGTAGTTCGCTTGGGGACTAGCAATAGTCTCTGAGTGCCAATTACGTCTAGGGTGCCCTCAAAAGGTGTGATAGAATAGGTGCAGATATTTTGCTTTTATCTCTTCCTCAGCTTCCCATATGGCTTCCTCGATGAATTGATTTCTCCATAGCACTTTAACTGAGGCTATCTTTTTTGTTCTCAACTTGTGAAACTGATGATCAAGAATCTGGATCGAAATATCCTCATTGGAGAAGCTATACTTCACTCCAATACTCTTAATGGGATCACCAAGGTAGGGTCTCCCAAGTACTTCTTCAACATTGAAACGTCGAACACTAGATGAATACCCTCTAACTCAAAAGGCAACTTTAACTCATAAGCAACATTCTCAATCCCCCTTACATTGAGATAAGGTCCAATATAGCAAGGACTCAATTTCCCCTTCTTCCCAAATCTCATGACACCCTTAATAAGTGACACTTTCAAGTATACCCAATCATTTACCTCAAAATCTAAGTTTCTTCTCCACACATCGGTGTAGGATTTCTGGAGACTTTGTGCAGTCTTCAACCTCTCTTTAATGACCTTAGCCTTCTCCATTGATTGATGGACAAGATTAGGCCCTATCAAATCCGCTTCTATAACCTCAAACCACCCAACTAGTGATCTACATCTCCCATACAAATCTTCGTAGGGAGCCATTTGAAAGCTTGCTTGATAACTACTGTTATAGGAAGATTCAATTAATGTTATGTGATCATCCTAAATTCATTTGAAATCAAGACCACAGACACTCAACATATCCTCTAACATCTGAATTATACGTTCTGCCTGACCATCTATCTATGGATGAAAGGCTATACTCAAATTCACCTTTGTACCTAGTCCTTTTTGGAATGATCTCCATAATTGGGAGGTGAATTAAGCTCCTCTGTCCGAGATGATGGACAAGGGAACTTCATACAACCTCATAATCCCTTAGATATATGGCCTGACATACTCTTCCGTAGTGTTAGTTGTTTTAACTACTAAGAAGTGAGCCGATTTGGTCATCCTATCCATAATCATCCAAATCAAATCATGTTGCTTTTGAGACTTTAGTAGACTAGTAATGAAGTCCATATTGATCATCTCCCACTTTCACTTGGGAATAACAAAGTTCTGAGCCAATCCACACGGTCTTTGATGTTCAATTTTCACTTGTTGGCAATACAGACACTTTGAAACGAACTCAACAATATCCCTCTTTATTCCACTTCACCAATAGACTTCTCTTAAGTAATGGTACATCTTGGTAGAGCCAGACTGAATGCAATATCTAGAGCTATAGGCTTCAACCATGATTCTATATCCAATACTATCCACATCTGGAGCACACAATCGACTATGATATCTCAACACTCTATCTCCCCCTTTGGAGAAGACCATCACTTTTTATTTGTGGACAACCTCCTTTAATTGAAGTATGATAGGATCTTGGTCTTGGTTTTCTTTCACCTTTGCAACTAAGGATGAAGTAGACCCATTTTGTACAACAACTCCTCCCTCCTGATTCTCCTCAAGGTGAACTTCTAATCAAGCCAATCGATGCACTTCTGTAGCTATCTCCCTCTTTCCTTCCTCAACACATGACAACCTATTAAGAGAATCAGCAGTGATATTAGCTTTAATTAGATGGTAGAGAATGCTTATGTCATAATCATTTCGAAACTCCAACCATCTCTTCTGGCGCAGGTTGAGGTCTTTCTGACTGAAGATATACTGCAAGCTCTTGTGGTTGGTGAACACATCCACATGCACTCCATACAAGTAATGATGCTAGATTTTAAGTGCAAACACTACTGCTTCCAACTCAAGATCATGGGTCGGGTTGTTCTTCTCATGAACCTTAAGTTGTCTGGAAGCAAAGGCTATCACTTTCCCTCTCTACATCAGCACACATCCCAATCCAACTCTTAAAGCATCAAAATAGATTACAAAGTCCTCTATCCTACTAGGCAAGATTGAAACTGCTGCAGTAGTCAGTCTTGTCTTCAACTCTTAGAAAATTTTCTCACACTCATTGGACCACTAAAACTTGACCTTTTTCTTAGTTAGCTTAGTCAATGGTGCTGATAAGGAAGAAAATACATCAATAAACCAGCTAGCCTACCAACCTTAAGAAATTCCTTATACCAGTCAAGGAGGTTGGTCTGGGCCTGTTCTTAACCATTTCAATCTTTTGAGAATCTACTCGTATACTATTATCAGAAATGACATGACCTACGAAAGCCACTAATTTGAGCCAGAATTCACATGTCAAGAATTTTGCATACAACTCATAGTCCTTAGGTGTTTGGAGGACAATTCTAAGGTGATTTGCATGCTCCTCATCTCTCGTATACACTAAGATGTCGTCGATGAACATGATCACAAACATATCAAGATATTGTCTGAATAACCTATTCATCACATACATGAAGGCTACAGGTGCGTTTGTCAACCCAAAGGACATGACTAAGAACTCAAAATGGCCATACTTATTCCTAAAGGTTGTCTTTGGAATAGCACCTTCCTTTACTTTCAACTAATGGTAGCCAGATCTGAGCTCTATCTTTGAGAAATAAAAGGTACCCTAAAATTGGTCAAACAAATCATCTATCATTGGGAGAGGATATTTATTCTTTATGATGACCTTGTTCAGTTGCCTATAGTCAATACATATTCTTAGGGACCCATCTTTTTTTTGTACGAATAGGAAAGCGGCACCCCAAGGAGAAACACTCAGCCTAATGAAGCCCTTCTCTAACAGACCTTTCAATTGTTCTATGAGCTCAGTAGGGGCTATCCTATAAGGTGGAATTGAGATAGGCTAGTTGTCGGGAAGATCATTATTCCCAAAGTCAATCTCTCTATTAGGAAGGACTTTGGGAAGATCCTTAGGAAATACTTCAGGAAACTCATGCACAATCACGACTAACTCAAGAGTTGGAGATTCAACATCATTTGATTTAACTCGCACGAGATGATAGATAAAACCCTTAAAAATCAGCATTCTAGATCTAAGATATGAGATAAACTTTCCCTAGGTGCAACAGTATCATCCTTCCACTCTAGAACTGGTTCATTTGGATATTTGAACTTAACGATCTAGGCTTTACTATCAATGGAGGCATAATAACTAGGAAGTCAATAAATGGCAAGGATCACATTGAAATTATTCATATCTAACTCAATGAAATCAATGATAGTATCCCTATGATGGATGGACACTACACAAGCTCTATAGACTCTCTCATCTCGAATAGACTCACCTAGTAGAGTAGAAACATGAAAAGTTTCAAGAAGACTCTTAGGGTTTCTATCAAATATAATGGCTACCTAAGGAGTTACAAAAGGTAATGTGTCACCAAGATCCTTCAAAACATAATAATCAAGAGAAAAGACTCGAATCATATGCTCCATAACATCTAGGGAGTTCTCTTGATCATGAAGACTACCTACGGCATACAAATGGTTTGTAGATCTACTCGCGCCTGATGTAGTACCTCTCTTGGTTCCTCTAGCTGGTAGGGCTGGTGTAGAAGATTGAGCCCGGTCAGCCTGCTTTGGATAGTCTCTCTGGTAATACCATACTTGACCATACTAGAAGCATGCATCACTCCTCTCACAATATTTGCCCAAGAGTAACCTGCCATACTTACCACATGGTGGCTTACCCTGTGAACCTTAAGACACAGTAGCTTGTGAATGAGATCTATGGGCTCCAATATTCTAAGACCTCTGATCATTCTCGACTCAGGGCACAGGTACACTAGAAGATGATAGTGCCAAAAATCGGTTACCATTCCTTTTCTTCCCACCCTCATGTTTGGATGTCTTAACCTTCTTACTCCTGAACTCCTCTCTGTCATGCTATCTCTCCTCATCAACTTATTGCACAAATGTCATCCATCTCCCAATGTCCATATTACTCATAAGCATTGTCCTCTCCCATCTCTCTTTGGTCATCTATTCAACCTATCAACATACATCCACATTCTCCCCCTCATATCTGTAACCATATCTGGAGTATAGTGAGATAACTGCGTGAACTTTAACCCATAATCATGCACAGTCATAGAGCCCTATTTCAAATTCAAGAACTCTCTTACCTTAGCCTTTCTTTATTCTCTTGGGAAGAAATGGCCCAAGAAAGCTTCCCCAAACATTGAAAAAGTTAACACTGGGACATTCTCTCCTCTACCCTTCTTCCATTGGTCAAACAAAAGTCTGGCCACCCCCTTGAGTTGGTAAGAAGCCAGTGTAACTTGGTCAACATCAACCATATGATCACTTGGAATACTTTTTGAACCTCCTCAACATAGTTCTCAGGATCCTCGACAGATACAGACCCTTTGAACTCAAGCGGATTCATCATAAAAAATTCTCAAACTCTTGATGTGTCATGTCCATCCTGTCTACCCATTCCATGCCTCGCAGTGGTGATAGTCATGCTCTAATAGGAAAGCAGTCGCTATCAATAATTAACCTAACCCAAGTTAGGATCGAATCCACAAGGAATACAGGGCTTGACTATAAGATTTCACTACTAATCATTCCTAGTATCTATAAATACAATCTCTAGATTTGGGGGGGGGGATTTGTTGTGATTCAAAGACTACATAAAATAAAAACTAATTAAAATTTAGGAAAATACTTAATTTTAGGGACAACTTGGGAATTGTGTTTCCCATGGCTCATTGACTCAGCTACCCTAGATAACATAACTATGATTAGTGAATCGTATCCAGGATAGTAACTTAGGTTCTTCCAGCCCTATTGTGAAAGTAAAGGTCGAATTTCACCATGGCGCTTGTTCGGCTACCATGGAATGCCAACTAACCATTACCTATTTTCCCAGTCAACCTCCCTTTGGTTAGGTTTGGTCAATTAGATGGGAAAACATCAACCGAATTCTATCATCTACTTCCCTTTTCCTATTCGTCAGTACCTTGGTCAGGATCATGATAGTAGGTAGGGTTTTGTGTTGGCCACCACTAAACGACATTAGTCATGAAGGGAAATAAATAATACATATAAAACCCCTATCTTAGTTACTCATGGCTAAGATAAAACATATAAAAATTCACATAATAGACATAGTTGAGAGTTTCACAAATAACAATGAAAGAGATAAGCACCATAATTTACAAACCCATAAGCTTGATTGATCAATAATGAGTACAAAAAGATTTGCAATCCCCAAAATGGGCTTCACAAAGAGAACAATAATCTACTCTAAACACCTAAGAAAAGCTTCAAAATGTAATAGAGAAATGTCTACTATTCGAACTTCCTCTCGAAAACCTAACTTAAACTATTTATAGTATTTACAAAAGAACCCTAGGAATTATGCAGAAAAGATAGCTGGCATCCTATAAATTTCGCAGTTACGACTCATAGGTTGGCCTACCAGTCATAGTTGGGGTCTCATATCACGTTCTTGGCATCTTGGACTGAACTAGTATGACCCCTAGGTACGAGCTTTTACTCAAACTATGACTCGTATGTTGGTCTCGTACTCTTGGTCTTCAATTTTTGGTCCAACATTTTAGCTCTCTGATTCTTGCTACGAGTCCACCTATAAGAGTTATACTGCGTCTTACAATTTGTAGGCTGGGCTTGTAGGGGTGACCTTCACTTGGTATATTTTTTATTTTTGGTTTATGATTCCTACTATGGTATAACCTACAACTTGTAGCGTTGAGCTATGACTCGTAGAAGGGCTCGTATGGCTTATGCTTCAGCAAGATCTGCAATGTTTCTTCAAAATTATGCCAACTTAACCTTTCTACAAGATTAACATAAAGCCACATCAAAACACTAAAATATCACTGTAAGAACTCACAAAATCCTTTGTTTTAGGCACCAAATATGCTATAATTTTATAGCACATAAACACTCTCAACTTGAAATTGTTGTTTGTCCTCAAGCGATGACTCAATCAATGCAAGACATAGAGAAATACATAGCAGCTATATCAATGGCATATACAACAACTCATTTGGTTCAGGTACCTAGCTACTACTTTCAAAATAGGGTTGCCAAGTTATTGAGCAAATAAGAACATGATGAGAGACCTGACAATCCAACTTTGACAAGCTAAAGAGCATTAATCATCCACCATCACTGGTATAGTTATATGTTACTCAAGTAACAAAAATGCCCTCATTGGAAAGAAGTCCCTCATACTCATTCAAAAGCATTTAGAATTCAGGAACTGAGGAAGCATTCTCACTCTCAAAATGGAAATTCAATGCATACTGACTAACACCATAGGCTTGCCTCTCTACTCATCTTCTAGCTTGGTGATAGGGTGGAGTTGAATCACTTTAGAACTTATAGGCTTATAACATAGGCTCAAGGTACTTTGGTGTGGCATTTTTGTCAAGTAGTGACTAAAAGCTATCCTTGAATCATGTTCACTTGCTTTGAACTTTTATCGAATGCTTTCTTTCTCTTTTTCAGCTGTGCCTTTATTTCGAACTCATTTTTGCTACTTTTTCTCAACTAAAGGCACTTTTCTTCTTTTTCTTCACTAGGTTTATGCTTTTTCATTTCTTTCTTGATTTCCTAATAAACCACATTATCAATTTTACTTTACCATAATAAGGGCCACCTCAACTTAGTCTTTTAGCCTCAGGGTGAAGTACACAATATCTATACCTCAAACCAAGGCTACCAACTGCAGCCACCATAAGCTTAGGCCTTTGGCCTCAATCAAGATTCAAATGTTCAAGGATATAATAGGGCCAATATCAAGGTATTTCATCAGACAAGGTTAAGCTAGCAAAGTATCAAGAAAGAATGAGTACATGATAAGCTCAAAAATTTGAAAAAAGGGATTCTCTCACTTAATTGGTGGGTTAATTTAGTCTAAAAGTGGTTTCACTCAAAGAACAAAGGTCTAAGATCTTTTCTATACACACCACATCACCAAACCAACTTTTAGAATAACAAGGCAAGTTCTGGGTCCATACAAGATGCATGAATGTAGCAAAATAAGCTCACAATACATATGTTAGTTGCATCCCCAATCAAGTATAGACTCACAGGTCATACTTTCAGTCTCAACTTACCTTCACAAGATCAGAACAAACATTGCCAGATACTAAAAAATGTATGAATGCATCAATACTCACAACCTCAAAAAAATTTGAGGGCACCCAATTTTTGATCAAAATATTGAAAAAAACTCTAACAATAATGATTATGCCAATTAACAATTACTACTATGAATTTACCCATTATCTACACTACATAAACGTGTCGGTTCAATAAAAAAATAAACATCCACAAGGAAAAAAAAGTACAACAGGAGAACCTTGGGATCAAAATAGGAGAAGTTATGGACTTGGGGATACTCAAACTTCACCTTAATCCATAACTTCTAGCACCCACCAAAATAGAATACTTTGTCCTCAAAGTAACAACACAAAGAAAAGATGAACATATGTAAACATAACACAGATATATATACATTCAAAACTAACAGTTAACAAAATTAATATCCAAAACCAACATAAAAACATTATCCAATAAGATCATCCACAAAAACCAAAATAAAAATAGTATTGTCTACTGAAAGGATAGAGTATCCATAAAGAAAAGTAAAAGTTGGAGTCAGAGGTGATCAAACATCACGGTGCTCATGTACTAGTCTCAAGCTGGTCTATGAGGTCCTGAGTCTGCCTCTACTCCTCTACTGAAGTACCCTATCTAGGTGGAGTTTGCTATGCTCTCTCTGAATAGCGCCAACATAAGCAACTCCTGCACCAGCTCCTCAGATATGGGCTCCTCCTTCTCAGGTCTCGACTTCTTCAGGGTCAGCTCCAGATTATCATGCTTAAGAGGCCTTTTATCGCAGGTGTCCGGATAGTGGATGAGCTAATAAAATGCCTCATCACCTATTAGTGCTACCTCTGAGGGTGGACAAGGGGCTGCTAATAGCTACAACAAGTCGGCTTGAACCTGGACAACTCATCAGTCACCACACTCATGTTTATAGGCCTAGTACCCTCGAGCCTTTTTTGGACTCTAGCCTTAAGCACATTGATCCATACATCAACTGCTCGGACTGTATAATCAACTAAATCTCAGGTAAATTCCTTTATTTTCTCCTCAGCATCCTCAATAGTCTAATATAGCAATGGTCGGACCCATGCTGATAACTCTCGCAGCCTGCCTTCTGCTACAGCAAGCCTACACAATAAAGCCTAAAAAGCAACAACAGAGAAAAGAGGGTCAACCTAAAATATAACTGTTGTTGGTGCAGTGCTTGTGGATGGTGGAGACTCGATCTCAACTACTGGTGTGGGCTCTGTAGAAGCCGGAGTAGTACCAATAGGAGCTAGGGGTGAACTTGGAACTTGTGGCTTGATCGGAAATGACTCTGGGATAGGAGGTGATGCAGCTCTCTATAGGGCTATTGGGTTTTTAATGGCCTTGATTAGGCTGGGATCCATCGCACGCAATGCCTCTACATGAGGGTAAAAGTGAAGAGACACCATTACACCTACCTACTTGCATAGTCTATGAATTAAAATGGAGAATGGCAATGCCTGATGATTGCAGACTGTTGACTTGTGAATATATTCTGCCAAAACTTAAGCCCAATCAATTTCATGGCCTTCAAAGATGTTTGCCAACAACACGAGCCTCTCTAATGTGATCACATTATCCGTGAATGTGGGCCTGATGCGCATCTAGATAATTGATCACCAGAACTTTGCCCTAAATAAGAGAAAGGCCTTCAGAATATGCTTGGCATGGTCCATAACCCATATTGGCTCGATACCTTCCTCGCAAACTTGGCCTGCTATCCAACTTAATAATTCCATTTTCAGCCAACATCATTCTGATTAATTGCTTTCCTTATATCAGCCATCCTATGGTTATATTCTATTGTGAAGTGTGAGGCTCTATAATTCAGCCTGAATAGCACCCTTCGAATAGCCTTTGCTGAGATGTTGACTATCTCTCCCCTGACCATGACTTCACTCAACCATAGTGCATCAATGGACTTTGTGAGCCTCGGAAGGTTGCTATGTAAAGTAGCATAATATGAAGCATAGAATTCCCGGACCAAGTAAGGAGCATACTTCCCCAATATTTGTGATAACCATCCTAATCCATGGAGGTCAATGTTAGTTTCTAAACCTGGCACATTTTTTAACCATAAGTCTTTCAACCTTGCCTCCTCGTGAAATCTTTGCACTGGCCTCCCTTGACCCTTAAGTTCCAGTCCCTTATCATAGAATTCTTTTATGTGCGAAACATAGCACCTTGTGTTTTAAGGGTGGGTGGGGTGACGGTGTACACTGAATCATCAGGCTAGGGAGGAACAATCTCTTCTGAATGAGCCTGAGACACCTCAAAGGAATTTGCATCAGAGGTGGAGTCATCATGATCAGACTCAGTTTCTTCACCATCCTTATCAGACTGGGAAGGTCTGTCCACTTCCGTCGATACTCTGGTCGATTATTCTCGTGCCAAGGGCACGTCCGCTACTAGGTCAGGGTGCACGTGCATCTCTTAAGTTAATTGCTCCCCTTTGGAGGATTCATCTCTTAGGCAACGAGCTTAAACAAAAATAGCAATATATTGTCCTTTTGAAGACATTTTCTCTGCAAGCATGTTAAAGCATGAGTGCCAAGATGTTGCATTCTAACAAACAACTATCAAATGAAACAACTACACAAGAACATTATAATTACTAAAGTAAAAAACAACCTAAACCAGGGGCAAGGCTGCAGATACAAGGTACAAATACATCTCGTAGGGTAACCTATGAGTCATACATTAGCATCATAGAACTAACCCATAAAATAAAAATTATTCTGGAATAAGTTACGAGGCATAGATACGACTCATAGAGTGGCCTATGAGTCGTAGTCTTGGTTCATAGCTCATTTCAGAGTTAGGTAGAGAATTCAGATAAGGGCCACAAGGTCACGATTATGGCTTATAACAAATGCTACTAGTCATAGGTACTTCTCACATGGAAAATGATAAGGCTCCCTAAATGATTATTGCCTTCTACGAGTGGTCACTACTATTCGTAATGCGAACTACAACTCATAGTGAGTCTTTATAGCAGTAAACTAAAAGCATCTCAGATGTCTACAACTTTTCCATTAAGACCAACAACAACTCAATAAAGCATAGAAGCTTACAACACAAAGGCATGGATGACACTAAGACAAATCTAAACATTCTTCATCACCTGCCATAACAAACCAAAGTAGTAATCAACCATTTATTGTTCTAAATTCTTTCAGAGGTATCAACATCATCACATATTTGAAAGTAAAATGGTAATACCCCTCAATCCACTATTTCAATCCCACATGATCTTCATATGAGAACGACTAATAAAGTATGCAACAAAACACAAGATCATTCACCAAGCAAGGGCAGAACCCAAGACTCTTTTACAAGGAAGCAAACAATTTTGTATCACATTCTTCTTACTGTCACAATTATTTTCACATGACTATGCTCCTAATACATTCTTCCATGCATCTATCAGACAAGAGTTTATTCAATGATAAACCAATTTTAATCATAAAAACTTACCAGATGAATGAATGAACGATTAGAAAAAGAAAAAGATAGCAAAGTTCTTGGTGAACACTTCAATTTTTAAGGAATTTTAGTGGTTGAAAATGTAAAGGTGTATGAAATAATGATAGGGAAAGATGGGGAAAGCTACAAACTGAAAGGAGGTGCTCCAAGGAGGCGCATGAAGAGCCAAGAGACGCAAATATCTTAATATTCAAAATGGTTCACCCCTTAAAATTCTCTAGATTGGTCTTATGAGGCCCCGACTATGAGTCGTATGATGACTTATGACTCGTGGGTCCTGGTCGTATAGAAGACCCAACACTTAAAATTTTTTGATTTCATACCTGAGCACTACCAACTCCATTTATGACTCATAAGAGATCCTACAAATTGTAAGGTTGGCTCATAGTATTTGTGCCACCTTTTGATACTCCCCGTTTCTCTCTATGAGGCATGACTATGAGTCGTAACCTTCACTATGAGTCATAGTCGTACTCGTAGAATCCTCCTCAAAGCATGATTTACCAATTCTTCAGCTCATGGTATGTTTCAATAACCTATCACTTAAAATACACCAAACTATCAATTGATGCAACTGGTTCAAATTCTCAACAATTTCAATACACAATTAACTTACTAATAAACAATTAAAATATGATAAAATGTCTTAAAATAAAATAACTCACAAAAGATACTTAGGTTGCCTCCCAAGAAGCGCCTTGTTTAATGTCGTGGCTTGACTCAGTCATTCATGAGTACTCAAACTTACTCATGGGCTCCATCACTGCTTCTTCTACGTTTTCTTTATTCATATTACACTGTATCTAGTTTCTCAGCGAGCTGCTCAATCCTATCACCCTAACTTTTCATCGATATAGTTTGTTGTTCCACTTTGTAATTACATTTAAGGACGTCAAACTTTATCTCCCTGACGATGTCATCTTGTTCAGTCACTTGGTCAGAACTTTTTCAAGAATATGCTGAATTTGGGTCAGTTTATTAGTGATACAATGCTGATGGGATAGCCTTGTCCAATGTGCTACATTTTCATTTTTTGATTTACTAAAGGCTCAAGTAGGTGCACTAGTGGTTGCTCCAGCTTGCCCTTGAAGGGGTTAGTAGACTTGGGAAATTGTGGATAGCTTATCCATAATATCACTTATCTCATTAAATGGTCACCTCATAAACTCCCAACAATCTCCTCTGAATAATTCGTCAGCTTGCCCTTGTAGTTCAAAAGTTAGTACTTGATAGAAGCTATCCGTCAATTCATCATCAATTAGACCATGGTTCTGATTTTCTGCCAAACACTGCTTATATCTCTCCTAAGCCACTACCAAAGGTTCTCCTGGTACTCTTTCCAAGTTACAGATGTTGTTCTGTAGCTTTTGTTTGATAGACTCCTTATATAAGTTTTTGAGGAAGACTCTTGGTACCTCCCCTTAGTTTGAGCAAACATCAGGTGGGAGGATTGACCACCATTCTGAAGCTTCATTCCGGCGAGTCATAGGGAAAACTTGAAGAGCCATAGCTTCCTAAATAGGATGTCTTATCCCAAAGACCTCCCTCAGCATTTGATTAAAATTCTGTAGATGATTTCGAGGATCCTCGGACCCTTGCCTATGAAATAAGGCACGCCTATGTAAGGCATCTAACAAATCAGTTGTAATGTAAAATATTTGCTCAGTCATAGTGCCAGCCAACCTATACTTAGAATTACTAACAAAAACAAACAAACAAAGTAAAATACAAGAGACTTTAGAAACTAACACTACAATTAACTATTAGTGAATTCAAGTCAAAATCTAGTGGTATTCCCAGCAACGGCAGCATAATTTTGGTGATTATCAGGATCCAATAAGAAAGTGGTCACTATTAGTGATTAACCTAACCAAGGTTAGGGTCAAATCCATAGAGATTGCAGGGCTTAACTATAAGATTTCACTACTAATCATTCCTAGTATCTATAACTACAATCTCTAGATGGGGGGTGTTGTTGTTGTGATTCAAAGACAATATAAAATAAACACGAATTAAAATTTGGGAAAATGCTCAATTTTGGGGACAACTTGGGAATAGTGTTTCCCATGGCTCGTTGACTCAATTATCCTAGATAACATAACTATGATCGATGAATAGCATGTAGGATAGTAACTTAGGTTATTTCAACCCTGTTGTGAAGGTGAAGGTCAAATTTCACCATGGCGCTTGGTCGGCTACCTTGGCGTGCCAACTAACCGTTATCTATTGTCCTAATCAACCTCCCCTTGGTCATGTTTGGTAGATTAGATGGGGAAACATCAACCGAATCTTATCATCTACTTCCCTTTTCCTATTCATCACTACTTGGTCAGGATCGTGATAGTAGACAGGGTTTATTGTTGGCCATCACCAAACAATATTAGTCATGAATCGAAATAAACAACACATGCAAAATCTGAATTATAGACATACACAAAACTAGGTCATCTCAAGTCAACTACCCATGGTTCCCACAATCAAAAGTTATGGGTGTTTAGCTACTCATGGCTAAGACAAAATACACAAAAATGCACAAAATAGACATAGTTGAGAGTTTCACCAATAATAATGAATGACATAGGCACAACAAGTTTCAAACCCACAAGCTTGATTGATCAACAATGAGTACAAAGCAAGATTTGCAATCTCCAAAATGGGTTTCCCAAAGAGAATGATAATCTACTCTAAGAACCTAAGAAAAGATTCAAAATGTAATGGAGAAATATCTACTACTCTAACTCCCTCTCAAAAACCTAACTTAAACTATTTATAGTATTTACAAAATAATCCAAGGAATTATGTAGAAAAGACAGCTGACATATGATAAATTTCACAGTTACGACTCATAGGTTGGCCTACGAGTTATAACGAGGTCTTGTATTAGGTTCTTAGTATCTTGGACTGAACTGGTATGACCCGTAGTATGATTCAGTACTCATGCTACGACTCATATATTGGTCTCGTAGTCTTGGTCTTCAGTTTTTGGTCTAACGTTTTGGCTCTCTGATTCTTGCTACAAGTACACCTATATAATTTATAGTGTGTCTTATAACTCGTAGGTTGGGCTTGTAAGGGTGACCTTTACTTGGTAGATTTTTTATTTTTTGTCACTAATTTCTGCTATGACTCGTAGGAGTAATCGTATGGCCTATGCTTCACCAAAATCTGCAACTTTTCTTCAACATCTGGCCAACCTAACTTTTCTGCAAGATTAACACAAAAAAAAATCAAAACACTAAAAAGTCACTATAATCACATCACATAACAGGTGCTATGATAGCCTAGGCTAAAGTATGAATAGCCTAGCGTAGCTCAATAATGGAGACCTCATCTTGTGGGGGATGTTCAATAGGGACAGCTGGTGCCACAGGTTCCTTATTTCCATGAGGCTCAAGTGGGTTGACATTTTGTCTAGTATGATGTCCTCTACCTTTGACGGCTCTTCTAGGAGGCATGATCACAACTCTGCAATGCGCAAAGAACGAATCAAGAGATGACTTTTCATAGAGTATAACTCTATAGCATGATTTAGAATATGAAAGAAGTGAAACAATTCCTAAATGTCCCATGGCCTCCAAATTATGGATGTGGAGCTCTTCGTACCAATAATAAGGACTCTATTAGACATGACTTCATCAACTCCCAAAGACTCTCGAACTCGTACTTTGATACTATGTTTGTCACACCCCGAGAGGGAACCCAAAATGAGGCTGACACCCAGAGATTACTGCTAGTCCCTAAGTGAACCCCTTAGACTCCGTATAATCATTCAATCAATAAACTCTACAAATCAGCGAAAAACATAAGAAAGTAAATGGGAACATCTCATCTAGTTCTCAAAATAATATTGAAAAAAAGGCTAGTAGAATGAACTAGCTCACATTCTTAACAATCAACATCTAACTGTCATGACCCAAGCATAGGATCTAGACGTAACATGGAGAATGGGAACTAGAAGGGACCCAAACAAGCCATTAGCATATCAAACACACATTCTTGGTCGCAGAAGCAAAGTAAACAACAAAAAGAGAAAATATAAAAGGCAAAGTGGGACTAAGGAAAATCTTTGATATATAAAAGTAGAAGAGTCAAGCTTGTAGCATAAATACATCATAATATTCCAAAAACACCTCTAAACTTAGAATGGAGCACGGGCTAAGACACTTTCCGGGTTCACCCTCATAATGTCAAATGTTCAAGATAAAGAAGTCTTAGAAATAGCAAGAAAAAGTAGATTATGTCCCCGAACTTGAGGACTCACCAAGCTTATCTTTGAATAATCTCACTAGCCATTTGGAGGATGATCAAGAGGAGCTCTGGTCCCTGCATGGTGATATCATGTAGACATAAAATATGAGTAGTACATTTGAATGTACTAAGTATAAAGGATGCAATGCAACAAGACATAAGCCAATATAGTCAAAAAGCATAGTAATAGGTGATCGATAAGCATAATCTCAATATGGCATGCATGATCAATGCTTGAAGCAAAACATGTTTATAGATCATTCGACTTGCATAGACCATGATACATGTGTGTAAAGAGACCTAAACCGATGTAGACCCAGTGGGCTACCACTTGGAATCTGAGGCATGACACTCCCTCAACAAGGTGAATAAGGCATGGCAC
The DNA here is from genome assembly GCA_025642045.1 of Solanum sejunctum. NCBI lineage: Eukaryota > Viridiplantae > Streptophyta > Magnoliopsida > Solanales > Solanaceae > Solanum > Solanum sejunctum. The sequence continues at coordinate 19,184 of JAOTQJ010190166.1, forward strand.
TCTCTCAACAAGATGAACGAGGCATGACACCCCCTCGACAAGGTGTGGCCTACTTACTAGGCAAGTCAAACATGGAATTGAGAACATCATAGACAGATTTATGAATTCAATACATTTTCAAAGCCCAAAATAATCATGACATCACTTGACTCAGAAATCATGCAACAAATCATCAATAATTTGAGAATCCTTGTAAAGATATTTTATCAAATACTTGACGAGTGTATAATGTTTGTTCAAAATCATGCAATTCAAGAGTATAATAATATGAGAAAACTCAATGCAAATCAATCCACAAAAATATAGTAAAACCCATATATAGAATACATTGAAATCCATCGTCAAATCTCATAATAGATCATAGTTTCATAGCTCAAAATATGCATACTCTCAATAGACAAAACCCATTCATAATACAAGATTGGAATAGATAGTCATGTATAATAAATCAGAATTTCATAAAACTCCAACATAATTTATACTCATAATCTATAATAGAAGAGACCTATATATAATGCAACTTTAAAACATGCAATTTTCATAAAAATGGAGATTGGGCTCCATGGGTGAAAGGACCCAATGGATGAAACTCACATACCTAAATGTGGGGATTCCTTGATTTAGAATTGAAGGAGACTTGAAGTTTCAATGGAGTTCTTGACATCCAGAATAAAGCTTGAGACACTTGAATTTGGATGGGAATTTTGATAAAATGGTTAAAAGGTTTAGAGAGGGTCTTTGAGTGATATGGAGTTGAAATATGTCAAAGTATAGGATATTTCATGTGTAAAAAGGCAAGGAGTCATGACCCTCATTCCTTAAGCAGAAACAGAAAAATTAAGGAAGTGCTAACACTACTCTGCAGTAGGTTTGTGTCGCGGAGCCATCGCGGACCCACACTATTTTGCGAAAAGTAGGCAAAAATTATTTTTTTCTATGGGTCTTCTAAAATATAATTTATACCCATCTCTAATATAATTTTTCCCCTGATCAAGAATATATAGTCAGATTTTTGATATCACATAAAAATTTTGAGATATATTGAAATTACAAATATGGGCATTTCCGAAGCATATTTTCAGGGCGTTTCAATATCTACCCCTTGAAAACATTCATCCCCGAATGTCAAAGAAATATGTATACAAGAAGAAATCATGAAGACATCCTGACACTAATGCAATAATTAATGTAAACATCATTTTTAAAAATCTCGACATGAATATCAAAAATCATCATAAACTTGTTATCATAAACATGAATGCATGCAATATGATATTAGGGCTAAAAGTTAGTACTTGGAATCATATAAGGGACTTAGTTTGATATCTTAAGCTTAATGAGAGTGGAATAAGTACGGATATTGCATCTTCATACATATATATCTCAAAATGCATGTACAATTTTGAAATTTGATTTCATATTCTTGTTCAGAGGGCAAAATTGTGTAGGGAAAGGGTGGCTCTCGATTGTTAGATGACCTATAGCAAAAAATTATTTTCTCAATGGGGACCAAAAATAGTGGCTATTCGCGATCCATTTGCATCACACCTTCGACACGGACTAGAGAAATTCCCTGCCCGTGATTGGTTCGCATCGTACCCTGGGTGAGCACCAATATAATATTTCTTTAATTTCTAATTTCGCTCAAGGGCATTTAGTTAATAACAAAATGCCAATATATATGGGAATACCCTAATTTTTCTCCATGTTCAAGTTCAAGAACACTCAAAACCCTCCCCAAAACCCTCTCAAATTCTCTCAAAAACATCACCCAATCCCTCATTCAATTTCAATAATCTCAAGAGCACATTTAGAATTTCAAGAACCCAAGTCAAGCTTCAAGTCTTCCTTAAATATTTCTTCAAAAACTTTAAAGTTCATGTATGTGGATTTGATTGTGGGAACCTTCCTTTTCACATGTTCAACCATCTCTCCTCTCCTACTACATGAAGTTTATGAATCTTTATGATTATTTTATAAACTATTGAATATGGTATCACTACTGTACATTCTATTATGGTTTATTTTGTGCATTATCATAAAGTACAATATTATGTGGAATTTATGGATTTATGAATTATTTTAGGGATATTTATGAACTGTTGTTTATGATGATATTATTATACATTATACTTATGTCCTCTATATAGTTTTTACAAGACATAATGCTTTATGACAAAATGTTGTTAGGGTTTGATTTGAGATAGATATTGTGATGTTCAAATTATGTTCTCTATGATGCTATGAAAATCTATGAAGGAACTTATGTGTTTAATTGGTTTTCATGATATTCAAAAATAAAGGTTTTTGCTTGATAAGAAGGATTTCATGCTCCCATGTCCATATTTTGAAAGATGATGTATATTATCATGATGGTTGATTAAGAATGATTTGAACTATATATATACATACATACATATATAAACATATACATATATATATAT
>JAOTQJ010190187.1:0-21622 GCA_025642045.1 Solanum sejunctum
TCTGCTAAAGCTTGTCCTTTGACTGCTTTCTGAGTGATGTATACAATGTCAAACTCGCTCAACAGCACTTGCCATTTAGCCAATCTCCCTGTCGGCATAGCCTTTTGAAAGATATATTTCAACGGGTCTACCCTTGAGATGAGATACGTAGTGTAAGAAGACAAATAATGTCTCAATTTTTGAGCAACCCAAGTTAAAGCACAACATGTCTTCTCTAAACAGGTATACCGAGCTTCATATGGAGTGAACTTCTTACTCAAATAGTAGATGGCCTGTTCTCTCCTTTGGGTTTCATCTTGTTGGCCCAACACACACCCGAATGCATTTTCAGAAACTGACAGATACAATAGTAGAGGACTTCCTTCTCGTGGGGGTACCAGCACTGGCGGGTTGGACAGATAACTTTTATCTGAATGCCTACTATTTGAAATAGTAGAAGAAATCCCTTTCTGTGAATGTCTACTATTTGAAATAGTAGAGGAAATTGTGCATTTGTGTCTACTATTTGTAATAGTAGATGAAATATAGTTGAAGTATTGATTTGTAGACGTAGCCCAAAAAGGTATTGGGTCAACCACGTTAAAATTCCTGGTGTCCATTTTGCTTTATTTACTCCTCCTAAATTTTATTGCCCGCTTTGCTGTGTGGGTCCCAACATTGTACTCATTAATATTATTGACTAGTGGTGTTGGATGGTTGTATTCTGTTGGAGTGTTTGTATTTTTGCTGTACCATGACGATTCAGTAATGTTGTTTTACTCTTAAGAGATAAGAGTCTCTAGTGCGTGCTAATTTTGGGTTTCTTGTTCAACTCTCTGTTTCTTAATCGATACAGTTTGAAGACACCCCCTCCTTGTTTTGTTATGTACTTATGTTTAAGCTAGAATAAACTGTTATTTGAAAGCTGATTATAATTTTTCATCATATGCATTAACTTTCTTTCGAAATGGAAACTATATCTTCTGCACCGGATACGGAGGTGATTACCAACATTCCTCCAACTACACCAATGACATCTCAACGGTGACGAAGTCACTCCACATCGACGTACTCCTCCTAAAAAGCAAAAAAAGGACAGCTCCTTTGGTACTTTCTAAATTTGAAAATACTAATAGAGAAATGTCTGAGATTTAAAATTATTTTTCCAAATTTATTACCAAAGGAGGTCAATGTAGAGCCAAATGCAATTATTGTACTAAAACTTATGCTGGCGGAAGTTGGAATGGGACTACTATATTATAGAATTATTTAAATGTGAAATGTCATAATTCTCCATTTAGATTTGTTGGTAAATGACAAACCACTTTAAAATCTATCCAAAAAGGTTTGGTAGAAGATGGTTTAGCTTCTCCGGCAAGGGTGATGTATAATGTGAAAGAGACTAGAAGAGCAATTGCTGAATTTGTGATAATTGATGAGCAACCGTTTAGAGTTGTTGAAGGAGAAGGATTTAAGAAACTAATGGCAAAAGCCTTGTCAAATTTTGAAGTACCTTATTGCGTCACTGTTGCTTGAGATTGTTTAAGAATTTATCAAAAAGAGAAAGAAAAGCTTAAAGAGCTTATTAGAAATCAAGGTGTATGTCTTACTAGTAATACATGGACATCACTCCAAAATTTTACTTATATGGTTGTTACTGCATATTGGATTGATGATCAGTGGAATCTACAAAAGAAAATTTTGAATTTTTTTCAAACAACAAATCACAAGAGCGAGACTATTGCTAAGGGGATTAAGGAATACTTATTAGGTTGGGGCATTGATAACTTGTTCACGATAACTTTGGATAATGCAACAGCAAATGATGTTGCCATTAAAAATTTGAAGGTGCGTATTGAAGGATGGAAAGGGATAATACTTAAAAATGAGTTTCTACATGTTAGATGCAATGCTCATATTTTGAACTTGATTGTGAAAGAGGGGTTAGATGAGCAAATTGAGCCTATTTCTCGTATAAGAAGTGCAGTGAAATATGTGAGATCTTTTCCTTCAAGGTTTGCTTCTTTCAAGTCAACTGTTTAGAAAGTTAAGATAGATGCTCGTGATCTTGTGAGTCTCGATTTTGAAACTAGATGGAACTCAATGTATACAATGTTAGATAAAGCTTTAAAATTTGAAAAAAGATTTTACAAGAATGTATTTGGATGATCAAAATTATCAAAAGTATTGTCGAGAAATTGGTACAATGAGTAAAAATCCATCAGCAGATGATTGGAAGGATGTGAAAGTTTTTGTAAAGTTTCTTCATGTTTTCTATCAAACAACTTTGAAATTTTCAGGCAGTTCATATGCTACTTTCAACTCTTTCTTTCATGACTTTTTTAATCTTTGAAATGATATTATTAAGTCTACTAAATATGATGATGCGATTTTGGTTGATATGGCAAAAAAGATGAAATCCAAGCTGGATAAATATTGAAAAAAATTTGAGAGTATGAATATGTTACTAATTGGTGTTGTTGTATTGGATCCCAGATACAAAATGAAGTATGTGAACTATGCTCTATCTATTGCGTATGGTTCGTTATTGGAAAAACTTAAATCTCAAGATGTGTATGCTACTTTGAGTCTCTTGTATAATCACTACAATGAGTCTTGCTCTGAATATTCTAATGGCGATATTGAAGATAAAAATTGCATTATGGGTAAATCTAGTGATTTGTTGTAAGCTCAGTGAAAGAGATATATAGAACATGATGAAAATTGTGAAAAAAAATCTGAACTTGAGTTCTACGTGACAGATGATGTGGTAAAGATCAAGGATTTCAATATCTTAAGTTGGTGGAAAGCTTCGTCTAGTAGATATCCGATTATTTTGAGAACTGCAAGGGATGCTCTTTCTATTCCTATTTCTACTGTTGCATCTGAATCGTCTTTTAGTACAGGTGGTCGAATTCTTAATACTTATCGAACTTCTTTGTCTCCAAAAATGGTAAAAGCTCTTATTTGCACTAAACAATGAATTCGATCACCTACTAAAGAATGCAACTTTGAAGACATATTGGAGGAAGTCTCGAAAATTGAGCAAATTGAAGAAGGTAATTTTATAAATTCAATTCTTGATGTGTATGATTTTATTTTTTAATTGTACTCAATTTATTTTTTTCTTCAGAATATACAGATGCACATTTGAAGATCGATTAGTCAACTTGTTCAAATTGATATCATTGAAAAATTTGATCTTTTTGGTATCCCAACTTCTAGTTTTGTTGTTTATGTTGGGGTTGTATATACTGGATGATTAGTACTTTTTTTGAATACTATTTTACTAATAGTAGTTTCTAAGAAATTGAAAAGAAAGTTAGCATGTAAAAGCAACTTCCATTATTCATATTAATCAACTTCTTCTATAGCTAGGAAAGGAGAATTATCGTTCTAGACATAATTTTGTATGAAAAGGTTGGTTACCAAACCATTCAAAAAAATCTGAAAAACCCAAAAATCGCACCAACCCGAAATTTTTTTAAAAAATACGAATTTATTGGTTTGTTTTGGTCTATATATTAAAAAACCCGACATAAATGGTTTGATTTGATATTTAAAAAATCCAAACCAACCCGATCCATGTACACCCCTAAACTACTGTCCTCTTGGCGAAAGCATTCTGTAACTTGATTTCCACCATTGAAAATTTAGGTGGATAAATAACTTGACAAAATTCTTTCTTTTTTAATGGTGGAGATCAATTACTTGATATTAAGTAACTTGACAGGATCTTTACCGGTCCTTTAGCTAAAATTAATTAGCCTTAGACAAAAGCTACATATTTGGAAAAGTAGAATAGGATACGCAATCATTAATTATTGATAACTTCTATACCGTGATATTTGTAATATGTAATTAAGTATATTTGATTTTTAATTAGTTGTCTTGAGTTCCTTTTAGTTGACAAATAAACAGAGCAGTATCAAAAGAGGTAGAGGATGAAATCAAATTGATATATGTATATAATTCGAGTAGAAAGCAATGATGTAATTTAGAAATATTTTCTAGGGATTAGACAAAGATCATTTTTCTTATGCATAGTGGTTCCAGGCTTAACATCTGTGTCAATGTCCTCTTTTTTCATCCCATAAGGTAATTCCCAATCAAATGCATAAAGAGTATTTGATAATGCATGTTCCATCGTTACAACCCCAAGTATAATCCCCGCATAACCTCTTCGTCTTGTTTCAAATGGAATCAACTCAAAATCATGGCCTTTGAAGTTGATATCGCTATTCAAGAATCTCTCAAGCATAAATTCTTCTAGATTTTCCCATATTTCAAGATCCCGAGCAATTGCCCATCCGTTGACTTGAGTAATAGTTCCTGGCTGAATATCATACCTTTCTAGTGTGGATTTTTGCATTTTTTCTCTTGCTAATAGGAGAGGAGTTAGTGGATATAATCTAAATGTCTCTTTTATCACTGCTTTAAAATAAGACATGTTTTGTATATCATCTTCATTCACAATGCCTTTGTTCCCAATTAATTGTCTGATTTCTTGTTGGACTTTCTTCATGGCTTTTGGATTCTTTATCAAGGCTGTCATTGCCCATTCTACTACAGTTGCGCTAGTGTTCGATCCAACAACAAATAAATTCTACACAACATTTGTGGCAAAATCAATCAATCTTGTAGTTATCTACATGACTAACAGGTTGTGTGTTTACCCCGGTTGTTGACTTGCTTTAAAATGTTAAATATCATTTTTGGAATAATTTAGGCAAAAATTCATGAATAGTAAGTTTATAGAAATGCAAAATACAAAAGGAGAGGAGGTTGTTAGGTTAGGCCATATTAAATTATGACCTATCATTTTCACCTGACTCATTTTGACAAAAGCGAATTTTGAATGGATTGGATCAATAGCCCATGCTAACCCACCCAATATTTAATTCAACTTATCCATTTTTCACCTCTATTTATATAGAGACATACACATATATGTATATACACATAAAATTATGTGTATGTATATACATGTGTATGTGCGATGCATGTAGAAGTAGGTAGGTTGAAGAGAGGAAGAATTACCATGAGTATTCCTTTGATATCATCCAAAGTGAGGTCAATTGGAGTTGATTTCTCTTTCTTTAATTGTAGCAAAAGATCAAGAATATCCCCTTCCATGGATTTTGGCATATTGGGATCAAAATATTGCTCAATGAGTTTTTCATAAAATTCATCCAAATTCTTGCAAGTTTTCTCAAGTTTATCTGTCAATTCAGTAAGTTCATCAATCCAACTTAAGGGAAAAAAAAATTCGTCACAAAATAACTAACTGTCATAACTTGAGCTTCAGGTAAAAGACAATCAAATCTCTTCCTTTCACGCCCTGCTTCTTTATCAAACCTTAGGTGAAATCATTAAATTGCTCAAATCGGCGATTTGAGAATTAACAGCTAGTTGAGATATTTTGTTGATCAATCTTGACACTTTATCTTAATTTGCGAATTGAACTAAAAGATTGCACTTTCTTGAGACTAAATATATGAAACATGTATATTTTTCGTCTTTCCCTCCATTGGTCATTGTAAGGTGCAAAACCAATATCATGTCCACTGTAAGATAATTTTTGCTGCCCAAGAAGAGAAGGTCTACTACAAAGTATTAAATCTTGTGTCTTTTAATACTTGTTTTACTAATTTTGCTGAAGAAACTACAACTATTGGAGCAGAACTAATTTTCAATGAGAATATTTTTCCATATTTCTTGAAAGTTTCCAAAAATAGATATGAGGGGTTAAACTGTCCAATTGATGCAAATTTCCAATGAATGCTAGGCCTATAGGACCTAGTGGAAGATTAGTTTTTTCACTCAATTTGGCTTTAGGAAGAAGAAATATAAGAATAAATGGAAGGTCAAGAAAAAGTAGAAAGAGCATCATTTTGTTGTCCAACTTGCACAAAATAATAGTCACATACCAATGTCTTCCTTCATTACACTTTTCCTACGTTTCGAGAAGTGCACTTCTAGATAGGTGATATATGTCCTATTCAGTTTCTAAAAGTTACGATTATATTATATTAACAAACATTATAGCCACAGTTAAGTTAATAAATTTGATAAATATAAGATATTTTCCAAATTTAAAGAGTAGTCTTTTAAAATTTATTAACTATACTATGATTATAATATATATTAATACAATATAATCTTAACCTTTAAAAATATCTACAAGTGTACTTGATCAAATGGAGGAAATATAGGCATATATATAGTATATCCTGGCAATTAATATTTCACCCATTTCAAGACGTTTGTTAGCATAGATCCAAAGGCTATACATAGTGTGAATGAATAAATATCTTCTAATGATAATGACTGGTAATGGATAACTCCTAGCAAAATAGTAGCTTCACAACTCAATTAAAACTTTTTTGGGCTTGGCGACTATTTGTTAAAGGAAAAATCATGCATATAAGTAAACATATGCTAATTAATTAGTTAATATAATTATAGTTTGAATCAATTATGACTCGCGATAAATATTTAGCTATAATTGGAATTTGAATTTTGTATAACTTGCACAATTTATACAAATATTGTACACGATTTTATAAAAGTTGTGCGGAAATCAATTGTATAGTGATTCAAATACTGTGAATTGATAGTGAATTATAAAAAGGTTGTGAACGAATCGTATTATCAAAATATACAAATATTATACAAAATTATAAATAATATAGCAAATTATATAAACATATACAAATGTTGCATGAATTATATAAATATTACTATAATTATAATTATGAAATATAAATACATAAATTATAACTATAAAATATAATTAAAATATTTTGAAGTGACTATATACGAAAATTTCTCATTGTCAAAACATTAAACGCCCATATTTAACACTTCATAGGTGGGCTTCTATCAATAGTGAGCCTAACCAACTCAAGGCAAGCAGATCCGTTGGGCCTAACGGCTAGCGCCCATACTTGACTACAGCTAGAAGATTAAAGGACAAATCACCGCACATATTTAATTAAGAGTCAATATTAAAATCTTTAAATTCACTATTTTATAATTATTACTAATAAAGTTTTAATTATGGACCTTAATATATTTTTAATAATTTATGAAATACTTAATTTAAATTTATTAGAAGTAATTAAATATTAAAATCTCATCATAATCAATCAAAAAAGAAATGTAATTATGACAACTTTAACTTGGACAAGACTACACATAATTTCTTTTTTCTAAGCCAACACTATTTAAATTTTATTAAAAATTTTGGTTTTAAGTTTTTTTTAACATCCTAATGCAAGAAAAAACCAGACATATTTCTCTCACAATTGCTCCTCTTTCTTTTTTGTCCATTTCGCCTTTTTTTTTTTAGTATTTCTCTTATATGCAGTTGATTAATCTGTCTAAGTTTTTATTTAGTTCTTTAGATTGCCAGTTCCATTAGTGTTTTCTGATATGAGTGATAAAAAAACTACCGTTCGAAGAAGTCCCCATTTAAATATCGACCCCATTTGTTTGGACAACATACCTGTGCGATGTCCAAGGCCTAACTTTAATCTATTAACTCCTTCTCCTGCTTGCAAGAAGTCGAATGATGGAGGTAGCAAAAAGGTTGTTGTTCTTGATTCTTCGAACAAGAGGGATTTGGTTCTTGAAGTTGGGGTTCATTGTTGTTTTTTTTGTTTATTTCATGATAATCCGTTGATTCTACGATTTATTTTCTGGGTATTTGATGGTATTTGATAATTTTTTTTGGTTGTATTGTTGTGATATTGAGCATTAGAATTGATTAAAGTTTGTATTTGATTTTTTTCGGTCATTTATGTTATCAAGTTTGTTATTTGATTTGGTGAATTTGTTGGTTAAAGTTCTGGAAGTTGGATTCAACTTATTAATTTTTTTTGTTTATTTTACCATAATGTGTTAGTTCTATGATTTATTTTATGATATTTTATGGTAGTATTCTTGGTATTATATGTGTAGTTCTATGATTTATTTTGTGGTATTTGATGGTAGTATTCTTAGTATTATATGTGGTTTAAGTACTTTTATTTATCAATGATCTTTTCTTGGGTTCATTTCTAGTCTAAATTATGTCACCAAATTTGTTTGTCATTAACTTGGGTCTAAGCATTATTTTTTTTTACTTTTGGTCTTACTTAATTTTTGTTACTAAGTTTGTTATTTAAGTGGTGAATTTGTTAGTTAAATATTCACATTGGTTAAAATCTCTGCGTGCAGTTGGTCTGATTGTTGGTTATTCCTTATTTTAATGATTTTGAATGCCATTCTTTCAAATCTTTAAAATTTGTATTAGGGTTCAACTTGTTGATTTTTTTGGTCTATTTTATGTTATTGTGTTGGTTCTATGATTTATTTTCCGGTATTTAATGATTTTTTTCTTTTATCATGATTATGCTAACAAGGTTGTTTTTGCATTTTGACGATATTGTTGTTAACTCTTTCCATGGTAACGAATGCAATGCTTTCAATATTTGAAAGTAGAATTTATTGATGTTACATGTGATTTAAATATTTGTATTTATTTGTAATGCTTCAAGAGGGTACCCTAGACGTAACTGACATTCGGAGACTATTGTTAGCCCCAAAGCAGACCACTCAGTTTCATTTGCAGAAGAAAATTAGAGTAATAATAGTCTATCAGTGGGCTCAAGTTATCAACTTAGTCTGAAATAATGAAATACGAAAACGAATGACAGTCTCAAGATAATTAAAGAAAGGGCAAGAACCCTCAACATCTACCATCAACATTTATGTCTATGAAACCTCTATACTACTGTTTGAGATGGTACCATGACAGTCCATGGCTACGCAAAATCAATAAAAAGGCTAGTCAAAACTAAATAAAATACTCATCCTCCGAATGCAAGGGAGGACTCACCACGGTCTGAATTAGTCAAGCTCTGACGATTGGGCTGCTGACGTTCTTTGTTCACAGAATCTGCATTGTAAAATGACGCAGCGCCAAAGGAGTGTTCGTACGTGGAATATAATGTATGTAAAATGGGCTAGGGTAACAATATCAGATAACAATCTTCCAACAATCACTCATCCTCACTTAGAGTATAGAATAGGACTCTATCACCTCACTATCCATCGAGACATCAAACAATCACATCCACATCAGAGTTCTATCATCATGAAACCTATCAGGGAGTTTCTTCGACCTATGCCCATCACCTATGAGCTGGTGATGGTACAACGAAGCAATGTCATTGTGGCATCTGCCCAATACCTTGTCGAGGTGAAAGGCTGTAAAACAGGGATTTATAATAATAGTAAGTCCTCTTTTAAGACTCAGGAAACATCCTCTCTCACGATCCAATCCTCTACTACACTGGTTACATAGGTAATGAGTGAGAGTGAGACTCACTCTTACTTATTTTCGGTGCTCAATACTCCTCTCATGATTCAATATGCTCATAACCCTTTCAATTTCATCAAGATTTCCATCACTCAACCCTTACGGGTAAGAACACTCACCTCATCTCATCATCTATCAACTCAAAGAGCAGACTATCCTTTCAAGTTAAGAATCAATCTTCATTTAACTCTATTAACACTATTTTTAGCTAATTCAGTCATCAGTGCACTCACCTCATGATTCAGACTCAATCAAACATCGTATTCAAATGACCGAGGCTCTAGATATTCTCCCTAAGTTCATTATTCAAGTCTTTAACAGAGGATTTATAAGGGTAAATTGCATGATCATAATATAATACACGTAAACAGTTCATCCAAACATGATAATCATCAATTTTATGCAAAGGTAAAAGATTCAAAAGAAATTTTCAAGAAACTTCAATTCAAAACCTATAAATTGACATTCTACATCCTAATCTATATATTGGGGCAAATGGAAGAATAATTTCATGTTCTGGGTAGCCTTTACATACTTGGAGTGAAAAATTAACAAGTCATCTCCAAAGAATTGAAGCCTCAAAGGAAACCCCCACCTTTCTTGTTCTTTTTCTCTCTCATAACTCCCGTAGAAACTTAGAAAATAATGGGTTTTGAACCCTTAATCGAAATAAAAAGTCTTTAAAACACATTTTACGGTTATGAATAGGTTGGGAAGGATCAAAATGTCCTTCTCTAAGTTAAAAGAAAATTCATCACAAAAATTACACTGGTCTGCGATGTGGACCTATCGCGCACCAGTATATTTTTAGAAATCCAACCTCTGTCAAAAATTAAAGAAAAAACATAAGTGTGGATCCGCGTCGTGGCCCTATCACACACCCTCACTGTTTTGGATCCTCAATGGGTCTGCATCGCAACCCTATTGCGTGCCCTCGTTGTTTCTTGGCCAATTTGTGAAAATTATGTTTTGACTTAGTTGCTCTTAAATCAGGTTGAGACCATATTCTGACTAGATTTTTCATGTTGATTGCAAATCTGATATCAGATTTTCCATCGAAGCTTTGGAAGATGTGTTGTACACACGATACATTTTAGGGATATTTTGAAAATTTCATGGGTGTAACATCATCTTCCCCTTGGGATCATTCATCCTCGAATGAAGAGTAAAGATCAAATGGACACACGAATAATCTCAGAACTCATCTCATTCCTCACTCGAGGACACTCAAACTCTCAACTATCTATCACTTATCTATCTTTGTCTTAGACTCAGGAATAGAATGAAGTAAGGGCATCAACTCAATGAAAGAAGAAATTCAATAATGTTAAGGATCAGGACATTAACCTTTGACATCATCATCATTTGGCATGAATAGGTGTGGTATTTGAGTTTCATTGTTTCCTCGGCTTCCCACATAGCTTCCTCCACAAATTATTTCCTCCACAGGACTTTAACAGAGGCTACCTCTTTATTCCTCAGCTTACGAACTTGTCGGTCAAGGATCTAGACTAGAATTTCTTCGTATGATAAGCTATCCTTCACACTCGTACTCTCCACAGGAATTGCTTAGGCTGGATCCCCCAAACACTTCTTCAACATAGATACATGAAACATCGGGTGAACTCTATATAGCTCGAAAGACAAGTCTATCTCATAAGAAACCTTCCCAATCCTTCTTACGATTTGGTATGGTTTAATATAACAAGGGATCAGCTTCCCTTTCTTACCAAATCTCATGACACCCTTCATGGGTGACACCTTCAAGTATACCAAATCACCTACCCCAAACTCCAAGTCTCTTCTTCTCACATCCGTATATGATTTCTGGTGACTTTGGGCTGTTTTCAATCTTTCCCTGATAACTTTCACTTTCTCCATAGACTGGTGTACAAGGTCAGGCCCAATCAACTTAGTTTCACCATGTCAAACCAGCAAATCGATTATCTACATCTCCTCTCGTACAATGCCTCATATGGGGCCATCTGAATGCTGGCATGATAGGTATTATTGTATGCGAACTCAATCAAAGGTAGATGGCCATCCCTATTTCCCTTGAAGTCGATAACACATGCTCTCAACATATCCTCTAAAGTCTGAATAGTGCACTTTTCCTGCCCATATATCGATGGGTGAAAACTAGTGCTCAAATTTACCTTTGTACCCAATCTCTTTTGGAAAGAGCTCCAAATTTGTAAGGTGAATTAAGCCCCCCTACCCGAGATGATAGACAAGGGAACCCTATACAACCTCACAATCTCACAAATATAAATTCGGGCATACTCCTCAGTAGTATTAGTTTCTTTAACTGCCAAGAAGTGGGCTAATTTAGTCATCTTATCAACAATGACCCATATTGAACCATGCTATTTTTTAGATTTTAGTAAGCCAGTAGTAAAATCCATGTTGATCACCTCCCACTTCCACTCCAAAATTTCAAAGTTTTGAGCCAGCCCACATAATTTTTGATGTTTAACTTTAACTTGTTGGCAATTGGGACACTTAGAAACAAATTCGGTAATGTCTTTTTTCATCGTATTCCACCAATAGACTTCCTTCAAATCGTGGTACATCTTGGTGGAGCCAGGATAGATGGAATATCACGACTATGAGCTTCGGCCATGATTCTGTCTCGAACACCATCAACATTGGGTACATACAATCTCCCTTTATATCTCAATACCCCATCTCCCACTTTGGAGAAAACCATTAACTTATGTTTGTCAACCACTTCCTTCAATTGGAATAAGACAGGGTCTTGGTCTTGCTTTTCTTTCTCCTCTGGCACTAAGGATGAAGCAGAATCATTCTGAACGTTGATCCAACCTTCTTTGTTCTCCTCAAGTTGCACTCCCAATCATGCCAATCTATGCACTTCCTTGGCTAATTCTTTCTTCCCTTCCTCCACATAGGTAGTGCTACCCATGGACATCCTGCTAAGAGTACTAGCAACAATGTTAGCCTTACTTGGGTGGTAGAAAATGCTTATATCATAATCCTTGAGCAACTCTAGCTTCCTCCTCTGCCAAGGTTGAGCTCTTTTTGACTGAACACATACTGCAAAATTTTGTGATCAGTGAACACGTCCACATACACTCCGTATAAATAGTGATGCCAGATCTTAAGTATGAATACCACTTCTGCCAACTCTAGATCATGAGTTGGATAATTCTTCTCATGGATCTTAAGCTGTCTGGAAGCATGAGTTATCACCTTCCTTCCCTACATAAGCACACAACCCAGTCCAACTCTGGATGCATCACAGTATATCACGAAGTCACCCATCCCATCTGGCAAGGTCAACACTGGTGTTGTAGTCAATGTAGTCTTCAATTCCTGAAAACTCTTTTCATATACCTTAGACCACTAAAACTGTGCCTTATTCTGAGTCAACTCTTTTAATGGGGCTGATAAAGAAGAGAAACCTTCAAAAAATCTGCGATAGTAGCCTGCTAAAACACAAGAAACTTCTTATTTCTGTTGGAGAAGTTGGTCTTGGCTAGTTCTTAACCACCTCAATCTTCTGAGTATCTATTTGAATACCCTCTCCCGAAACAACATGACCTAGGAAAGCCACTAACTTGAGCAAAAACTCACACTTGGAGAATTTTGGATACAACTCATGATCCTTGAGTGTTTGCAAAACCACTCTAAGGTGACTTGCATGCTCCTCTTCATTCCTCGAGTATACCGGAATGTCATCAATAAATACAATAACAAACATATCAAGATATGGCCTGAATACCCTATTTATCAGATCTATGAAAGTTACAGGGGCATTTGTCAACCTGAAGGACATAACCAAGAACTCAAATTGGCCATACCGTGTCCTAAAGTTTGTCTTAGAAATATCACTTTCCCACACCTTCGACTGATGGTAACCCGATTTGAGGTCTATCTTGGAGAAACAAGTAGCACCCTGAAGTTGGTCACATAGATCACCTATCCTGGGAAGAGGATACTTATTCTTTATGGTAACCGTATTTAATTGCCGAGAGTCTATACACATTCTCAAAGACCCATTTTTCTTTCATACAAATAGGACAGGAACACCCCAAGGTGAGATACTAGGCCTCATGAAACCTTTCTTTAACAAGTCTTTCAATTGTTCCTTTAATTCTTTCAACTCTGAGGGGGCCATTCTATAGGGTGGAATTAAAATGGGTTTGGTCTTGGGAAAAATCATTAATGCTAAAGTCAATCTCCCTATCAGAAGGGACTCTGGAAAGATCTTCAGGAAATACCTCAAGAAACTCATTCAAAATTGGGACTGACTCAAGAGTAGGGGATTAAACATCATCAGACCTTACTGGCACGAGGTGGTAAATACAATCCTTGGAGATCAACTTTCTAGCTCTAAGATAAGAGATTAATTTGCCCTTCGAGAAAACAAAACTCCCTTCCCACCCTAAGATAGGCTCATTAGGAAATTAGAACTTCACAATTTCGGTTCTGCAGTCAACAGAAGCATAGTAGGCATGAAGCCAATCCATGCCCATTATTACATTGAAATCAACCATATCCAACTCTACCAAATCAACTAAAGTGTTTTTATGATAAATAGACACCACACGATCCTCGTAAACTCTCTTAGCTAAGATAGACTCTCTAGTAGGGGTAGAAACGGTAAAGGGTTCAAGCAAACACTCTAAAAGAATCCCAAACTTACTAGCCACATATGGGGTCACAAAAGACAAGGTGGCACTTGGATTAAGTAATGCATAACAATCAAAAGTAAAAACTTGAAGCATACCCATGACAAATCTAGTGCAGCCTCCCGATCATATCGATTACCCATAGCATAAAGGCGATTCATGCTGCCTCCTATACTCATAGTATTACCCCTCTACTGACTACTAGTTGGGGGCACTGCGAAGGATTGTGCTATATTGCCTTCTTCACCTCGTCTTTTCTTTGGGTACTCCTGTGGAAGTGACCTACCTACCCATATAGGAAACAAGCATCCTTTCCTAGATGACACCTACCCAGATAGAGTTTCCCACAAATGCCGCAAGGTGGCTTTCCCCTCGGGCCTTGAGTCATACTGGCCTAAGATTGGGTACCCTAAGCCCTAAAATTCTGGTCGTACCTATTTGGCTGAATAGGCATACTTGTTGCAGATGGTGTAGGATGTGATAATCCCTTCTGAAAATAAAACTTGTCGCCCCTATTCTATCTTTGTGGGCTAGGCTCATGTCCAACTGACTTCACCTTTTTGCTCAAATGCTCTTCCTTATCCCTCTTTTTATCCTCCTCCAACTACTGGGCAGACACCATAAGTTTGGAACTGTCCATAAAATGAATTTTCAAAATAGCCTTATACTCTTTCTGCATATGTCTAGCTAGGCCAGACATAAACCTCCTTATCCTCGTCCTCATGTGTTTTACTATCTGTGGAGCATACCTTGATAGTTTGATGAACTTAAGGACATACTCCTTCGTAGTCATCAATTCCTATTTCAGATTCACAAATTCATCCGCCTTTGCCTCCCTTAACTATTAAGGAAAAAAATGTTCAAGGAAGGCGATTTCAAAATCTTCCTATGCTACAGGATCTGCATCCTCACTTCTACTCCCCTCTCACTGAGTGTACCATTCATTAGTCACGTCCTTCAGCTGGTAGGACACAAGCTCAACTCCCTCAATCTCATTCACATGCATAGCCCTCAAGACTTTGTACATCTCATCAATGGAGTTCTATGGGTCCTCCTCCACCTTCGACCCCGTATACATAGGTGAGTTCATCCTCAAGAAGTCTCTGAGCTAGGTTGCAGCTAAGAGCTCCTGTGAGTTAGAACTAGGAGCCTGAGAATCGTGGCTATTTCCCTAAGAGGCTACCAACTGAGTCATTATGGTGATGGCTCTACTAAATTCTACCTTAGTAGTGCGAGGTAGCTAGGGTTGAGCAGGGGGCGCCAGTAGGACCTAAGCAGTCCTAGTGGGGCATCCGTGTTTCCTAGTCTCGGTCTGAATTGGAGCCTCCGGTTGGGTGTTCTCAACAACTGGGGTTAGGGCATCTCTCTAAGCAGCAGTTCTCTTGGGCGACATTTTCTGTAAGCCTAAAGCACACGAATTAATATAGGATTTCACAAGTTAAACTCTATCGCATGAACTCAGATCATAGAAGAAGGGTAACACTTCCTAATGTCATATAGCCTCCTGCTTATGGAGTGTGGTGCACAACACACCCACAAAATAAAACTCTATTAGACACAACTTCATAAACTCACTAGGACACTCGAACTCTGGGCTCTGATACCAAGTTTGTCATGCCCTGGGAGGGTACTCTAGACGTAACTAGCACTCGAAGACTATTGCTAGCCCCCAAGCAAACACTCAGTCTCATTTTCTTCATTCAATCAATTTAATAAAGGAAAAAATTAGAGTAATAATAATAGTCTATCAGTGGGCTCAATCTATCAACTTAGTCTGAAATAATGAAATACAAAAATGAAAGATAATCTCAGGATAATTAAAGAAAGGGCAAGAACCCTCAACATCTACCATCAATATGTATGTCTATGAAGCCTCTATACTACTACCTGAGACAGTACCATGATAGTACATGGCTACCTAAAATCAATAAAAATCTAGTCAAAGCTAAATAAAATACTCATCCTCCAAATGCATTGGAGGACTCGCCACTGTCTGAATCAATCATGCTCTGAACCTCTACGATGGGGCTGCTGAATTTCTCTATCTACAAAATTTGCATCATAAAATAAAGCAGCGCCCAAAGGGGCATTAGTACGTGGAATGTACTATATTTTAAATAGGCTAAGGTAAACAATATCAAATAACGTGCGTTCAACAATCACTCATCCTCACTCAGAGTATAGAATAGGACTCTATCACCTCACTATCCATCCAAACATCAAATAATCACATCCACATTTGAGTTCTATCATCAAAAAACCTATTTGGAAATTTCTTGGACCTACACCCATCATCTATGAGTCGATGATGGTACAATGAAGTAATGTCATTGCGTCATCGGCCCAGTACCTTGCCAAGGTGAAAGAGCGTGCATCAGGGGTTTATAATAATAGTAAGTCCTCTTTTGCGACTAAGGAAACATCCACTTTCATGGTCCAATCCTCTACTACACTAGCCACGTAGGTAATGAGTGTGAATAGGACTCATTCTTATTTTCGGTGCTCAATACTCCTCCCAGGACTTAATACGCTCATAAGCCTTTTAATTTCATCAAGAATTTCCATCACTCAACCCTTATGGGCAAGAACACTCACCTCATCTCATCATCTATCAACTCAAAGAGCAAGACTACCCTTTCAAGTTAAAAATTAATCATCATTTAACTCTATTAATACTATCTCCAGCTAATTCAGTCATTAGTACACTAACCTCATGACTCAGACTCAATTAAGCATCACATTCAAACAATCGAGGCTCTAGATATTCCCCCTAAGTTCATTATCCAAGTTTTTAACAGAGGATTTATAAGGGTAAATTGCATGATCATAACATAATACACATAAACAGTTCATTAAAACATGATTCTCATCAATTTTATGCAAAGGTACATGATTCGAAAGCAATGATCAAGAAAATATTTAAGAAACTTTAATTAAGACCTATAAATTCATATTTTACATCCTAAGCTATGTATTGGGGCACATGGAAGAACAATTTAATATTCTGCGTAGCCTTTACGCACCTGAAGTGAAGAATTAACAAGTCTTCTTCGAAGAATTGAAGTGTCAAAGGAAACCCCCAACTTTTCTTATTCTTGTCCTCTCTCATAACTCCCATAGAAACTTAAAAAATAATGGGTTTTGAACCCATAATCAAAATAAAAAGTCTTTAGAACATGTTTTAAGGGTTATGAATAGGTTGGGAAGAACGAAAATGCCCTTCCCGAAGTTAAAAGAAAATTCGCCACCAAAATTACACTGGTCCGCGATATAGACCTATCACGCACCAGTGTATTTTTCGAAATACAACCTCCATAAAAAATTAAAGAAAAAAATATAAGTGTGGGTTTGCGATGGGTTCGCATTACGACCCTGTTGCACACCCTCACTGTTTTGGATTCGCAATGGGTCCACGTCGTGGCACAATCACGTACCCTCATTGCTACTTAGCCAACTTATGAAAATTATGTTTTGACTGAGTTTCTTTTAAATCAGGTCGAGCTCATATTCCAATTTAATTTTTTATGCTAATCACAAATTCAGTCTTGAATTTTTCATCGAAGCTTTGAAAGACGCGTTGCACGCATGATATATTTTAGGGGAGTTTTGGAAATTTCACAGGGTGTTATATTATTAATGACCTTTTGTTGAGTCTGATGATAATGTTCAACTGCAATAAGAAAGCGATGTTGTCAGCAATTAACCTAACCAAAGGTTAGGGTAGAATCTACAGGGAATACAGGGCTTGACTACAACACTTCACTACTAATCATTCCAAGCATTAATAACTTAAATTTCAAAATGGGAGGGGGGTTTGTGATTCAAAAACAAAATAAAAACAAACACTAACTATAACGCGAGAAAACACTCAATTTTGGGGACAACTTGGGAATTGTGTTCCCCATGGTTCGTTGACTCGATTACCCTAGATAACATAACTACAATTGGTGAGTTGCATGCAGGACGGTAGCTTAGGTTCTTCCAGCCCTTTTGTGAAGGTGAAGGTCGAATTTTACCATGGCGCTTAGTTAGCAACCATACATAGCGTGCCAACTAACCATTACCTATTGTCCCAGTCAACCTCCCCTTGGTCAGGCTTGGTTGATTAGACAAGAATACATCAATCAAATTCTATCATCTATTTTTCTTTTCTGATTCATCACTACCTTAGTCGAGATCATGATAGTAGATGGGGTTTGGTGTTAGACACCACCAAACAACAATAATAATGAAGGGAAATAGACAATACATGCAGAACCCTAATCATAGAAATGCAAGAAACCTAGGTTATCTCAAGTCACATACACATGGTTCCTACAACCCCAAGTTGTGGGTGCTTAGCTACTCATAGCTAAGGCAAAACACACAAAAATGCAAATAATAGACATAGTTAAGAGTTTTACCAACACAGTGAAAAGTGAAGACACTACAAGTTGCAAACCCACAAGCTTGATAGATATCCAAAGTGTATAGCATAAGATTTGCAATCCCCAAAATGGGTTTTCCAAGAGAATATAATAAATAAAGGTGAAACCCTAAAATATTCTCGAGAGAATATTCAAGAGCAATTTTCTAAATCTACAAGATGTATGATATGAAATGAAAACCTAATTTGAAGTATTTATAGTATGTATAAATACACCCTAAAAATTATGCAAAAAAGACAGCTAGAAGCTGATACGCCTCGCAGATACAACTCGTAGGGTCACCTATGAGTCATAATCGGGGTCTTATATCAGGTTCTTGGCATCTTACACTCAACTGGTATGACCCACTACGACTCGTATGTTCATCTCGTAGTGTAGGTCTTTAGTTTTTGTTCCAATATGTTGGCTCTTTGATTCTTGCTATGAGTCCACCTATATGAGTCATAGTGTGTCTTATGACTTGTAGGATGCCCTCATAGGAGCGATGTTCACTTGGCAGATTTCTGATTTTTGGTCTCTATTTCTTGCTACGACACACCCTACGACTCTTAGTGGGCTCATATGGCCTGTGCTTCAGCAAAATTTGCAACTTTTCTTCAAAATCATGCCAACCTAACTTTTCTGCAAGATTAACAAAAAACACATTAAAACAATAAAATGTTGCTTTAAGAACTCACAAAATCCCTTGTTTCCAGCACCAAATGTGCTATATTTTGATAACTCATCAACACCCTCAACTTAGAGTTATTGCTGGTCCTTAAGAGACAATTCCATCTATGTAGACAAAGAGAAATACATAGCAACTATACTAATGACATATACATTAACTCCTCTGATTTAGGTACCCCACTGCCATTTTCAAAATAGGATTTCAAAGTTATTAAGCAAAACAAGAACACAATGACACACCTGGCAATCCAACTATGATAAGCTAAGGAGCATCAACCATCTACAACCACTGTCTCAGTTATATGCTACTCAGGTAGTGCAAATGACCTCACTAGAAAGAAGTCCCTTATACTCACTCAAAAACATTCAGAATTCAGAGACTGAGGAAAAATTCTCACTCCCATAATTGAAATTTATGCACAATAACTACACCATAAGCTTGCCCCTATACTCATCTTTTGTCTTGGTGACCAAGTGGATTTGGATCACTTTAGGACTTAATAGGTTGTAACATAGGTTCAGGGGGCTTTGGTATGATATTTTAGGCAATTAGTGACTGAAAGCTATCCTTGAACCATGCTTATCAACACTCTTACCTTCTCAATCCATCTAATTTCACTAACTCCTCCTTTATTCTCCTATTTCAAGCTTTTCTATGGCTTTGTATTTCAATTTTCAGTTGTGCCTCCATTTTTAACATCGTTTTTGCTAATCTTTTCAACTCAAGGCACTCTTTCATTTCTTTTTCTTCACCCGGTTCATGGTTATTTACTTTTTTTCTTTTCACCCCAGCTAACAACCTCATTTTTATTACTTTAACATAATAAGGGCCACCCTTAAGTTAGGCTTTTAGCATAAGGTGAAGTACACAATATATATGCCTCAAACCAAGGCCACCAATGTAGCCATCCTCAACTTAGGCTTTTAGCCTCAATCAAGGTTCACATGTTCAAGGATAGATCATGGCCAATATCAAGGCATTTCATCAAACGAGGTAGGGTTAGTAAGGTGTCAAGAAAGAATGAGTACATGAGAAGCTCAAACATTTGAAACAAAGGATTCACTAGTTCATTTGGTAGGTAATTTAGGAAAAAATGGGCTTACTATCAGAACAAAGGCCTAAGATAACTTTCAGATCAACTAAATCACTAAACCAGTCTTAGAGTACTAGGGCAAGTTTTGAGTCCATACATGATACATGAATGTATCAAAATAAGCTCACAACACACATGGCATTGCACACACAATCAAGTATAGATTCCCAGGTCATGCTTCTAGCCTCAGTTTACCTTCACAGTATCAGAACAAACATTGCCAAATACATAAAATGTATGAATGCATCAACAACCACAATCCAAATTCTTTTTAGAGTACCTAATTTTTACCAATAACTTAAAGAATAGTTAAGAACTATATATATGCCAATAGATAACATTACTATGCATTTATAAATTATCTATACTTTCTAAAATATGCCGGTTCAACAGAAAATTAAACATCCACAAGAAAAAAAAATATGGCAAAAAAATCTTGGGATCAAAAATAGGGGAAGTTATGGACTTGAGGTTACTCAGATTTCACCTTAATCCATAACTTTCACCACCCGACCAAAACCTAATACTTCTTCCTCAAAGTAAGAACACAAACTTAAGATGAGAAAATGAAAACACAACATAGGTATATAGATATTAAAAACTACCAGTTAGCAAAACTAATATCCAAAACCCAACATAAGAACATTATCAAATAAAAACATCCAAAAATCAATAGAAAAATAATATTGTCTAACACAAGGACAAAATATCCATAAAGTAAAATAAGAGTTGGGGTCAAAAGGGGTCAAACATCTGGTGCTCAACCACTAGTCTCGGGCTGGTCTATGGGGTACCATCTCCTCTGCAGCAGTACCAGAAGTACCCTCTCCATGTGGGGTTTATTGCTCTCGATCTCTCTGAATAACCACAATCAATAGCGACTCCTGTTGGTGTGGGCTCCTCCCCCGGTCTCGACTTTGGGGTCTGCTCTAGGTCATCACTTTGCTCAAAGGACCTCTTCCCACAGATGTTCAGAAGGTCAGCTAGCCACTCAAATGCCTCATCGTTTGCCGGTGCCACCTCCAGGACTGCAACTGGGGCTGATAACATCTGCAATAGGTCAGCCTTAAACTTTTCCACCTCCTGAGTTACCGCACTAGTGTCAGTAGGCTGAGCTCCCTCAAGTCTCTGCTGGATTCTTGCCTCAAAAGCATCCGCTCGGGCATCCACTGCCCTTACTCTTTCATTTACCGGATTATAGGCAAATTGTTAGGACCCATAACGTAATTTAAAACCCAAAAGTCCTTAATTGGTTCAATTTAATAAAGTTTGGGACTGAATGCGATATTTCTTCTAAGTTTGGTCCTTATTATAATTTGATGTGGGGTCAAGTGTATATGGACTCATTTGATTTGTCCAAGTGGTATATGTGTTGCCTATATATATGGCCATATATATCTTGTACAAGATCAACATCTTATACTTAGAAAA